>BROF01003264.1:133857-144600 GCA_024346535.1 Eptatretus burgeri | reverse complement strand
CTTCCAGGAGGGATGGCATGATGGTTGTTTATTGATATCATTAAATTATTCTTCAGAAGAAGAGCACGATGTTTACTTTGATTCGTGGCAGTTTGAAGCTTTCATCATTCACTGCTTGACCTGCAGTTCATTAACAATGACCGCTACCTGCAGCCAGAGCCACCTGGGAATGCACCATTTAATGTAGACTGGAATGCTAAGGCTTGTTTTTTTATCTTTTATTCTTAATGGTTAGATTTTTGTGGTTACAATTATTACAAATGAGATGCATTGGGACGTATAAATTGCTGGCCGAAGTTAACAGTATGAAAATTTTATTATTATCTCGAGGGTAGCATAAAACATAAGCAAGCTTTAATCACTTGGGCAATTACCTCCACAACCGAAGGTCAATGGAGGTTATGTATTCACCCTGGTTTGTTTGTCTTTTTGTTTGTGAGTAGGATATCTCACAGAGTTGGGGACGGATTTGGACGAAAGTTGGTGGACAGGTTGGGTGTGTGACAAGGACGGATTGTTTCGATTTTGATGAAGAAGCAAGATTCAGGTGCTAGCCTTGGCTTTAACAAGAAGCCAATGCCTGCAGATACAGAGGACACATTACTGAAGAATCATTGACCTTTAAAAATGCTGCACCAGTCATGTTCTACCTTCTCTGAGATATGAGTTTCCTGCAGTAAAATCACATCAATTTGCTTTTGTTGGAATAAACCAGTGGTTCCCAACCTTTTTCAATATATGGACCACCTTGGTGTCTATACTTTTCCTATGGACCCCTTACCCCCTTTTTACACAACATTTTAAAACTACTTTTTATGTGCATATATCAGACAAAGAGTGATGTCATGCACAGCCAGTGTTTGTGTGTAGTCTGTCACAAAGCAGACCCTTCTAAATGTGTTCAAATTAGTGTTTTAAAATGATAACAGTACGAAACTTAACAATTGTAGTATTATTGCGACACATTTTAAATGATATAAGTACATGTAGAGAGTAAAGTGTGAATATAACTACCCAATGTCATGAGAGCCCTGGGCTTGGATCTTACCTACCAGTTCATCAATGCGAGGAGAAGTTGTGGAGAGGCAGGCATGCATGATGTCATGTTCTGGCTGGAACTGAGATCTGTACTTTGTTTTTAAGGCTGTGAAGCATGAGAATCCAGCTTCACAAGCATAGGTTGCTGCAAATGGAAGAAATACTTTTATTGCTTCTTCTGACAGTTGTTCATAGTCCTTTTCAGTGGAGAGCCAAAAGGCCATGAGAGATTGCTCTCTGAATTTTACCTTCAGGCTACCATCACATGACAAATCCACGAGCTGATCTTGGGCTCGGCAGCTAAGGTTTGTGTTTGAAAGGACATCTTCGGAGAATGGTGCACCGATCCACTGCCACTGTCATCTGAAATATCTCTGAAGTAGGTCTCAAATTGCGTGTCCAAGGCATTAAGGTGAGCAGTCAAAACTGCTTTGCTGCTGGGCAATCCAATCTCAGAATTACTGAGAAATTCTATGAACAACAGAAACATTCCAGTTATTCCATTTTCCAAGCGAGTTCACTACACACCGGGTTTCCTTCTGAATTACATCACTTTATCACTAAGTATCAAAATGTTCATATCTTTGCCTTGTAGTGAAAGGTTGAGATCATTCAGAAGGTTAAATATATCAGCTGAATATGCAAGTTTAGCATGAAAGAGTTGGTCTTTGAATTGGCTTGCATGGCTGTAGCTTGTGTTCGTCAAGAATTCCTCCAGTTCCTTGTGCAGCTCAAATACACGTTGCACGACTCGTCCGCGTGATAGCCAGTTTATCTCAGTGTGCAGCAATAGTTGGACGTGATCAGCTCCCATTTCATTGCATTGCAGCAAAAAGACGAGAATCAAGTGGTCTTGCTTTAACAAAGTTTAATGTTTTCACTGTGTCTGTCAGAACAGTGTTTAGTTGTGGCTCCAAGTGGTGAGCTGGTGAGGCTTCTCTGTGCACAATGTAGTGGGTTAGTCGTACTGCCGTGACAACTTGTTTACCTGCTGAATCACACCTTTGTGCATGGAAATCATTGAACGTGCACAGTCGGTGCATATCCCGATGCAATCCGACCACTTTAAAGAACTTTCACACATGTAGGAATCATATCAATAGCTTTGAAGATTTCTTCACCAGTTGTTCGAGTTTCCAGAGGTTTACAGAACAGGAAATCTTCAACGATTTCACCTTCCCAGAGATACCACACACAAACCAGTAATTAAGCTAAACCAGCAACATCTGTGGATTAATCCAGTTGAATGGCGAATCTCTTTCCTCGAAGACGTGAATCAAGTTGCTCTTCTCTCTCGAGTACCATGTCTTGAATGCGACGACAAACTGCATTATTTTAAATCGGAATGGAGGCAAGTTATAATTTTATTTTTAATTTGTTTCAGAGCTCAATAAACATTCCACACCTCTCTCACACAGGGAATTACAAGATCTTCCCCAATTGTCGGGTTTTTTGGACTTTGCAATCCTCAGCGAAATCAGGAAAGATGCTTTCAAACCACGATTCAGTACAGTTTCCATTTTACACATTGAAAATTCCTCATGGAAAAGTTCCCGTTTCTTTCGTTGAAAAAAAACTCAACTTGGCTTCTTTTCACATTCCGGATGCTTTGTAGATAAATGGATGTGAAATTTTTTCAGGTTTAAGTGCTTCGTTTGACAATACCTACTGACAAATAACACAACGTGGCTTTGGTTCATCCTCGGATCCAGTTAATGTAAATCCCAATGCTAAATATTCTGGATTATATTTCCGACACGGAGGGTTTTTTTTTCTCCGAAGGTGGCTGATGAGATTCCTCGATTCCAGTCCTAGGCCCAGGCTGGTACCCATTACCACTTGCTCGTATAAGAAATCTCTCCATTTTTAAATGCACTGTGCTCACTGCTCACCGAGTCGAACCAGTCGTGATTTTATTTTTTTTAAGTACACTCTGAAAATATGAAGATGAGTGAGGTGGGATGCAATACGAAAGTAGAAAATGATTACACAGTGTACAGGATGTGACGTAACACTATGATGGACTCTGATATACATCATTGTTGAACACAAACGGAAAGTTAATATTTGTATCCGTTTCGGATAAAATGGCTGCTTTGAATTCTCTGCTTAGAATTGCACAAAAACGAGCAAATGCAGAACAGTACTGTATAAAGAACATATACATAAAAAGATGACGGAAGTCAAGGAGGTAAATTGAATGACCTGCTTTTATAAACTAAACATGCACAACTTTTTTTTAGGGGGGGGGGGGAGAGTAACTTATGGACCACCTGCCATTTACTCACAGACCACCACAGGTTAGGAACCAATGGAATAAACTATTCACTTGGATCTGGCAGATGTGATTAGCAATACCACCATTTATATTTGTTGTTGCAAGAGTGAGTGTTTTCATTGCTTGGTTATACATTTTGCCTGATGCTGAGAATACTCAGCCTCTGATTTTGTGATGACTTTCTTTAGTCAATGGAACTGTGATTTTGACAAGTTTATTTCATCAATATTTTTCAGGACTAGCTTGCTTTGCAGCCTGAATAAAGGGAGCCAAATCAGGAAAGTGATCAAAACGTACAACATTCCGTTGTGTAGAGAACAAGATTGGGAGAGACTTGGGGCTGATCTGCCATT
This sequence comes from Eptatretus burgeri, assembly GCA_024346535.1. Taxonomy (NCBI): domain Eukaryota; kingdom Metazoa; phylum Chordata; class Myxini; order Myxiniformes; family Myxinidae; genus Eptatretus; species Eptatretus burgeri. Next base: position 140,931 of record BROF01003264.1, on the reverse strand, counting down.
GACTGTGACAAGCCAGTCATGTCCATCTCCTCTTCTGATTCTGATAACCCAGACAATGCCCCCACTGTAATTTGGGTCAATACCCTCAGCCATTCTTGTTTTAGGAACAAATATGTCAGTGTCTGGGGAGTCTCCTGAGTGTTTGGTTTGGGAAACATCAGCACACTGACGACCGCTGTGCTCAATTGGAGTTGAGCCTTTGTTTCCACCTGTTGATTTGTATTTACAATTTCATTTGTTAAATGGATGTAGTTATCTTGAATCTCAGTTTGTTTGGCTTCAAGGGTCTGCATCGATGATGTAGTGTAAAGAGACTCAAGGTCACGTTTCGATACATTAACAACCTCATCCATGCAAGTAATGGAAGCACACTGTTGTAAAGTTTGAATCTCATTCTCCAAGGGACCCGTTTCATTTGTTTGTTTTCCGTTCTGCAAAGGCACTTCAGGAGAAACCTGAAAGGTTTTTGCAACAATGGTCTCCAAATCGAACACAACCTTTTTAGCAGCACCAAATGTATCATTAACATCAGGAGTTCTTCGTTTACTTGTAACCGATTTAGACTCCGTAATCATATCAACACTTTGCTGAGGAGCAATATTACCCTCGCCAAAGGAGAGGGTATTACATTTGGGTCCGTTTGTTGGGTCGCCGAAATAGGTGACCCTTATTGTTGGGTCGCCGAAATAGGTGACTCTTATTGTCAGTAATTCTGTCTGTTTGTTTGGATGTTTGTTCGTTTGTCATCAGCATAATTGGTAGTAAACGTGAGCGGATTTTGACCAAACTCGGGTGGTAGGTACATCTTATGACCTAGTGCTTTGGAAATTGTGATGGTTGCTGGGGACGCTTTGGTTCCCGAGCAACAACCGAAAAACCTTCAAAATCGGTACCGTTCACGCGAAATCAATTCCGAAAGCCATTATCCCACGTAGGGTTATGAAATTTGGCAGGAATGATATACAGGTGATGCTCTATCAAATATATTCCGGTTTTTGTGATATATGGAATACTTTACTCGCAGCGCCCCCTACAATTAGGGTATGCGCGAAAATTGAAGGCCCCCTAGCGACCAGGTGAGGGCATCGATACGAATGAAACTTTGCAGGTTCATGGTACTCAATGAGTACTACAACTTTGCCTCAGGACATATTGACCGATTTCGCTTAGGTCAGGGGTCAAAAGTCAATTAGTGCAAAAATCGATAATGTGCGAGAGCTGGAGGTGCCTTCGCGCCAAATGCTACTCCTTCTAGGGTTATGGTCATGAAAATGCACACTAATTGTCTGGAATACATTGTGCACAAACGTTCAAGCCGGATTGTCGATTTAGATCTTTGTTCACCCACAGCACCCCCTCGATCTTTGGGGATTTCCGATTTCAAACCGCATTTTCGGTACTTTTCATTCAAATGGATACCGAGTAGTTAGCAGTAGATGGAACTGGATGAGATTTGATATGTATAATCTTAAGGTGATTCCCTATCTGCTAAATGACATCCATTTTGTTCTATATCTTATAGTTTCCATGCTCGGCGACCCATCGCTGCCAACCGGCTTGTCTGTCTGTCTGTCTGTCTGTCTGTCTGTTTGTTTGTCCGCACAGAACTTTCATGTTTTTCTCCACAACCGCTTGTCGGATTGATCCGAAATTTTCACCATTGGTGTGACTACTCATGCAGAATGTTTTAATGATATAACGTCGTAGGTCATGTCTTATGATGTCGTAGGTCATGTATTGTTGCAGCCATGTTGAAAAAACGGAAAAAACATTTCTCTGAAACCGCACCAAGTTAAAAATTGAAACTTGGCACATGGTAAGTACTCCTCATGGGTTATGAATTTTATTTTTATGATGTCATAGGTGCCCCTTGTTGTCACGTCATAATTGCATATGTAGAATGCCACATCTGATCAGTATGAAAATTTTTGAGGGTCATGTAAGGATAAAATGGTCCACAGAAAAAAAATTTAATTATGTCATTGGTCACATGATTTTTCAGCCATATTGTTTAAAAAAACAAAACAAACCTTCAAAAATCTTCTTCTCTGAAGTGGCTGAACAAATCGAGGTGAAATTTTACATGAATGACCTGTCCATGAGGAACAAAAGGTTCACACATACAGTATAATATCATATTTAACATGTTTGGCAACCATAATGGATTTAACCTAAAACCGATAAAAATACATCACTCAAAAGAAGTCCGAACGAAGGTCTGCAATCTCTGATTGCTCTTTTTCTTGTTATCATTTGTACTTGCACTGCTGATTTCCCTTCATTGGGAATGCTAAGTAGTGGAGTAACAGTAACCTCTGTCTTACAAACTGTGTCATGATGACCTGTTTTGCCACACCTGACACGAAGCTTTGGAAAAAAAACCTCTTCAAATGTCCAAACGCTCTGCACTGAAAACACATTAAGGTAGTGGACGATGCATGGAGCTGGTAATTACTATCTTCAAAATTGATTTTAAACGAGGTGTTGAGGCTCGTCTCATCCCCATGATCTGGTAGGACCATAAATAAACCTGACTTCGAAAACTCATCACATGTTTAACATTTTCATTTCGACACCCGGGGGGAATCATGGAAATCCTGGATACCATTTTACCATAACGAGATAACACAGCCATAATCTTATCATTTGTTATGAACTAGTACGTGCCCGTAAAAAAAAAAAAAAAAAAAAATTCAAACCGCGAGCAACAAACAACAACCATGCAGGCCGTTTCTTCGCTCTCAAGTGCCCGTACGTGCGTGGCCCGGAAGTTCGAATATTATTTGCAGTTACGATTATTCGCAATTTAGTTTTAATACCCAATTATTCAATTAGCGCCAACATATTTTTCCTTTTCAAAATGTCGTGGGAAGGAAAAACAAAAAGAGAAGACAGAGAAAAAAAAATTACTTCCTGGTTCGGAGCATACCAGCACTCTGATGTTACCGAAATTTATACACCGTCTAATATGAAAACGATCATAACTTGGGGCATTGTGTTTATCTATAAATGCGCATAAGAAATCGAGAAATTATTAGAATACACGAAGTCATCATTATCCGGAAGTCCGTACGTTGTAACCCGTAATGGATCCGGAAGTCCGTACGTTGTAATCCGTAATGGCGAACGCGGCTGAGTTTCCCTTCCCAATCGGCCACGCCCACGCAACAACGTGTCTTCTCATTGGTTTGGTAAATAAATGGCCATAACTTGGGAAGCACTTGTCCGATTAATATCAAACCTTGAAAAGGCACATCCTCAGGTCCCCGGCAATATACATGGCAAGTTTCAATTAGATCGGACGAGCGGTTGTCGAGAAAAAGCGGTCTCACACACACACACACACACACACACACACACACACACACACACTGCTGGAATTATAGATAGATGATGGAATATTTGAAATTACAATTCTCATCGCCGGGGTTTGCATCAGCGATGCCATAAAAAATGACCACTCTTTGTGGTTATTCCGGCACTTACAACATCATGGATGAGTTCATCATCAGAAAATAAAACAACCACTTTCTCGTAAATACACAACACAGCACGAATATTTCCATCATCAATGGTATTCCTTACCACAAGGATAATGTCCTCGACAGGAACTCTTTCAGGAGGCAAGTACGCAAATGCATGCTTCCAGGTTAAACCCTTGAACACCTCACACCAGGAGCCTCACATTCGCCATCTCGACGAAAAATCAACCTTTTGCCTTACCAGACAAATTGGGTCAAACAGAAATAAAACGAACCAAAAATCTATAATAATAAATGTCAGTGTGTCTGTCAGTCCATCTGTTTCCTCCATAACTCCAAAACCATGAAATGTAGCAGCTCCAAACTTTGCATGCATATTAAGGAAACTCCAAGGTGGTGCATGGATGAAAATTGGATGTTTGGGTTAATTAAAACACTCCTTTTGAAGATAATTAACGGCCTTATTTAATTATATCCTATATCAGGCACATCCTCAGACACCTGGCTCTTAATGGGGTCTGAAGGTTCTTCACCCTCAGTTACACCTCACTTGGGTCTTAATTGAACTTTTGTTCAGCCTGCTCAACAACGCCTTGTGTGGGAACAGGCAACAAGGGTTTATTAACGAGAAAGCACTCAAAATGTTCTTGTTCTTTTTTCACTTTACTCACTGATATCATCGAATGCCTGATCTTCATAACTATGAATTGTTGTATACCTCACTTTTGGAAGTACTAAAGTTTTTAAATTATGAGATTGGAGTGATTTCATGCATGAAATGAGACGATTTTCCACGATCTACTCTCACAGACTAATAAAAGTATATCATCAAAATATAATTACGGTTTTGAGGATCCGATATCGTCCAGATTAAATAAATGTCGAAATCTGTTGTAAAATCTGATAATTCAAATAAATAACGAGTCATATAAACTAAGCTGACACACCTATTTACTTTAAGCAAGCAAAGCCATGTTCCCTCCGCCATACATACACAAAAACGTGAAATTTTCAAAGATTTAAACTTAACTTTTTCCACTGTTTGGATAATTATATTGAGTGAACAAAAGATTTAAGAATGTGCCAAAATTAACCAGCTTCATTGAGCTAGTTTCATTGAGTGCTACGAAAATAATTCAATTCAGTGCAATGAAAATAATTACCCAGCGGGATCAACGCAACTTGGCGGCCATGGCTTGGTTCTCCATGGGGGAATCTCCAGCAGGGTTAGGAAGGCAAAATAAATTCAATGAAAGATCAAATTAAAAGAAAGAATGACCGATTAACATAACAGGAGGATGAGGGTGAGTGAAGAAAGCAATGGATGAGGGTGAGTGAAGCAACTGAAAAATTTCCACTCAATTGTTTTCTTTCTTGCAGGAATACATTTCCCCTTTAATACATCTTAAAAATCAATGGGGATTTGAAGTTCAATTTAAACGATGTTTTCCAGGAATGCATCTGTGACGTAAATACCTGGAAGTTTCTGTATATAGGTGTGTGTGTGTGTGTGTGTGTGCGTGCGTGCGTGCGTGCGTGCGTGTGCATATGTATTCATGTGTGCATGTGTCGTGATAAAGCATAACATAATATTATTTTTGACTTCCCATCTCCCCACCTCTTGCTATCCTCCATTCCTCCTCCCCTTTCCTAGCCCCCCTCTCCTCGCTACTCCTCCTCGTTATCCCACCCACCTCGCTCCCCCTTCCTCCTCTCTCTCGCCCTCTCTCTTGCTCCCACCTCCTCCTCACACCTCGTTTTCCTGGAATGTTTAACGACATCTGGTGAGGCATCGCTCCCCACCCCCTCCTCGCTCTCCCTCTCTTTCTTTCACCCTTCTTTCTCCCTTCCTTGCTCCCCCCCCCCTTCCTAGCTCCCTCTCCTTACTCTCCCACCCAACCTCACTCTCCCCCAAAACCCCTCCTCACACCACCACCCATCCTCACCCCTCTCCCTCCCCCCTCTTTCTCTCTCTCCAACCTCATTACCTTCGCCTCACTCTCCCCTCTTTATTCTTTCCTTCCCTCCTCCCTCCTCACCCCACCCTCCTTGCCCCACCCCCTCCCTCTCTGTCTAACCTCTCTTTCTCTCTCCCTTAGTATTTCCGTCTATGCTAATAAATGTGTGTGTGTGTGTGTGTGTGTGTGTCAGTGTGTCTAAAAATGGGTCTTTGGGTTAATCAAAACACCCCCTTTAAAGATAATTAATTAATGGCCTTATTTAATTATATCCTTTCTCAGGCACATCCTCGGCCACCTTGCTCTCGATGGGGTCTTAGGGCGCATTCTGTTTCCTCACTGGGGTTCAATTCAACATTTTGCTTGGCCTGCTCAATAATGCCTTGAGTTGGAACAGGCTGCAACAATTTCTTCACAATTTTTTTTTCACTTTCCTCACTCATAATGATCGAATGCCTGATCATCATAGCTATGAATCACTGGTACATCGCAACGCTTATAAACGCCCAGAGACACCAGCGTTTGTGGATTTATTTCATTTCCACACATGCCATAACCTCTAGAATCTCATAAACGAAGCTGAATTACAAAATTTAAGCTCCAGAATTGAACTTAGCAGCAGTCCCGACTGCTGAAAAAAGTATTCATTTGTCCAATTGGGATATTGCTTGAGCGTTTTCGGGTGCGTGGGCTTATATGACGGATTGGCAATCGGTAATGGCTTGACTAGCCGGGCGTTCAGTTGGAGTGCTTGCTTGAAAGCTTAAGCCACTTTGTGAGCACTCATGAAGCTGCTTGGTTGTTCATTAAAAAGCTACCAGAAGTAAGACCCACCACTTCGCTGATGGAAATCCCAATCTTTGCGTAATGTCTAAAAAAATAAAAAATATAAAAAATTTGGTTCACCCTTTAAAAATTGTGCGAATAAATTATTGAAATATCAGCTACTTTTTCATATCATTTTCTCACCTGTGTTCCAAGTGGAGTGACATGCTTTGTGATGCTTTAAAAGGCGGTGTATAATCAGCGTTTTCTAAATCGAATCAATATGACAAACGGGATTGAATGAGACAAATTATTTAAGTGAAGAAGAAGAAGATGAAGGAGTAAGAGATTTTCCGCCTGTTTTTAAATAAAACACGGCAGTTAAAAAGAAAGCGTTCCTATTTGGGTGCATTTTATCACCCTGGTAATGCCCTGGTATGCTACGTACCCTCCCCTCACACTTCCTTCCCTTGTGCTGCCTTCGTTCCTCTTATTCTGCCTTCCCCCCTCCCCTCACACTTCCTTCCCTTGTGCTGCCTTCATTCCTCTTATGCTGCCTTCCCTCCCCCTCCCCTCACACTTCCTTCATTCCTCTTATGCTGCCTTCCCTCATGCTTCCTTCCCTTCCCCTTACCTTCCCGTCCCCCCACACTGCTTACCCAACCCTCACGATGCTTTTCCCTCCCCTCACCCTGCCTTCCCATTCCTTCCCCTCACACCGCCTCCCATTTCCTTCATGCTGCCTCTGCCCCCTCCCCTCACACTGCCACCTCTTACCCTCATGCTGCCTACCCACCCCTCGTTTTTATTTTTTTTAGTTCCACTGAACTGCCTCCATCACTTGAGGGTGAGGTTTAGTGCTGCGTTCC
>BROF01003264.1:61599-109898 GCA_024346535.1 Eptatretus burgeri | reverse complement strand
GGTGCAATAAGGGGGAGTGAGGAGGGAGAGGAGAGCGAGCAGGGGGAGGGAAAAGGAGGGAGGTGGAGCGACAGGGGTGGGGGAGAAGGAAGTGTGGGGAAGGGGGGTGGGGGCGGGGAGCGGGGAAGGGTGTATAATGCAAGTGAATAAGACCAGATCTGCCCTGTTCCAAAATTGTTTTCACCAGCGGGACACTAACTGACGCAAAAAATGGATGCAAAAATAGGAAAAGGATTTGTTCGGGGTAGATTTGTCAACTTTGGAGTAGTAAAATTTCACCACTCCTCTTATGTACAATGTGTGACCATAATCACAGATCATAAGCCACTTATAGACATTGTGTGCAAACCTCTGAACCGGAGTCAGGAGCATAATGGCTTGAGCCTGGGAGATCGGTAGTTCAAATGCCTGCTGAGCCATACCAAAAACTTGAAAAATGATATGTGTTGCGTCCTTGCTTGATGCTCAACATTTAAAAGGATACAGCACAGACGAACAACCATAAGTTGCCAACATGCAAGCTTTAATGGGCCAAAGGCCTTCTCCTATTTTGAATTTCCTTGTAAGGGATCATAATTATATTATATTATTATAAAGGCTCCCAATTGAGTACAAGCTCTACTACTCCGTGGGCAGGAGTAGGACTTCACTCTTAGCGACAAACCAGAAAATTATATCAATATCACAGATACCCAGTCATGAACACCCCTAACTGAGAGGCCATGAACTGAATGAGCGGCTGTAACAAGACCTCTTTTGTGTCAATACTAATTGCCTGTCTTGAAGAAATACACTCGATGATCCAGAGGGATGAGACATAGGTATGTATAAAAATTACAAACAAGGAAAGGTGGCCAAAAGATGACATCTTCGTGTCACCATTACTCACATCATACTACAGCCACAGAGATGACTTGATAGCAGACGATGGAATTTTTATACTTGATCAAAGGAGTAACTGTAGCAACCACGTACACTCAGGTTAAGTATACCGTAAGCTTCATGCAGGCCACATGGATATCAACTTTTGCCTTCATAGAGCTCAATAACTAATTTTCTCGCCTTGCATGTCACATAACATTCAGCAGTATGTTGAGTATTTTGAAAGTTGTGCCACCTATGGTAAAAATGCAGGCTCTGGAACCTCCAAATATGCATTCAGTACTTGGTCACAGTTATTTGGTTGTAGTAGACTATTGCAACAATTTCTTGGAAATCGACTACTTCCCAAATACATTGACCGAGACCAAAGTGACCAAAATGAAACATAATTTTTCCAGACACCACATCCATGACAGATAATTATCAGTGATGGTGGTTCACAATATTTGTCAGATTCAAGATCAAGCACAAGATTCAAGACCTCTTCAGCACAAAATTGTGGTTTAACCATGAAACATCTAGCCAAGACAATAGCAAAGTGAATGGTGCTGTGGAAGAGGGATGGCAGAGTCCTGCCCAGAGACTCATGGGTTTAAGGACAAAAACTGTGATAACAACAACTTTTGACAGACTAAAGACATCAAACCAACTCAGTCACATTGAAATAATCTGTCTGTAGGACAAATTCCCAGTCATAAACAATTGTTACAACTATAAACAGAACTTAAAGCTATCAATACTAGCATACATCATGAGAATGCAGCCCATAGCATCAGGCATATCAACCCAGAGAATGTGTACTGGGAGTTGTGATAATACTGTGTGATAATTAATACATTAAATCCTCCAGCGAGTAGAGTCTGTTGAGTGATGTTGCATTGATGGGTTGACTGCCTGTAGGTAACTGAGGTTGTGGATCTACTGATATCGGTAATCTAGTGATGTGGATTCGTGACCAAAGTTGTGGATCCGCCGTTTGGAGAGATCCTGGGCTGAAAGGATCGAAACTTCGAGGAAGAACGGTGCCCAGCTGATGATCGGAAAACCATTAATTTGCTTAAAGGTGAAGATTCTTTCTTTAGGTCAGGGAACCATCTTCTGAGGTTTGCAATTTAAATGAAATTGAATATGGGATGTTGTGAAAATAACATCATTTACAGAAATCCTTTAAATTATATTATATTTTAGGAATAACCGGAACTGTAGAAGTGTGTGTGTGTGTGTGTGTGTGTGTGTGTGTGTGTGTGTGTGTGTGTGTGTGTGTGTGTGTGTGTGTGTGTGTGTGTGTGTGTGTGTGTCATGCTATTCTTCCTACAGTTCTGGGCCGATTACATCCAGACTCACTACATATAGGATCAGCATGACTCCAATTAATGTCTCAGGGTGTTATATCTTTGCCAGTGGTCTTGGGGGAGGGGGTAGGCATTGGACACAAATTCTCTATGTAAGTGTGTATCATGTAGCATCGCCTCCAGGTGGGAGAGGGTATTACAAGGCCCCACCCTTTATGGTGCTTTTGAATTTTAAGCAGTGGTTATGTTTTTGCTTCCTGCAGGAGTAGGGTGAATATACTGATTCTGGCTCACTTTCCCCATGTAAAGTGAATGGGGGATTCTCAGCGATTCATTTTTTTCCCTAAAAAATAAACCCCCTTTTTATCCCAAGGTATATTTATTTGTCTCCCCTTTTAACCTTGGGACACTTCTTTTTAAATAACCAATGCATATTGTTTAGCTCACTCATTGAACCTATAAAGATTTGTTCAAGTCGTAAAGTCGTCGGGTGAATATACTGTGATATATATTAAAGGTGAGTCTAAAGAAATATCTAAAACATGGAAGTGAATGGAGATTTTAATAGCCTCTCCTTTTAACCTCGGAGCACTTTTTTTCAAATAACCAATCCATATTGTTCAGCTCACTCATTGAACCTATAAAGATTTGTTCGTTCTCAAATTCCTTCAATAGCTTAATTTTCTTTGCACAATAATCCCCATCTAAAATATTTAAAAATAAAACATTTGAATCTTTATATTTTTCAAGATACCCCTTTTGTGTCATTATGAAATGATATACTTCTCTCAATGCTCATCTGACTACCTACTGAGCCTCAGACTATTTCTTGCATAAGCTACGCCCACTTTTCAAAAGCCCCGCCCACTTTTCATGAGGTATTTTCATAAGCCACGCCCACTTTCCCTAACCCCGCCCACTTTTCACGAGGAATTTTCATAAGCCACGCCCAGTTTTCCTAGGCCCCGCCCACTTTTACGAAGCCCCACCTATTCTTACATCATTTCCAGTTAATCTCTGACTCACAAAGAATTCACTATAGTGGGGTGGCTTAGCCCAAATATTCAAAAGAATTGTGCATTTTGTGATACAAGCACCAAATTTGGCACAAATGTACATTAATATGTTGCGAACATTTTCAGATATTGGGCCACTTGAAATTCTCTCTTTATGTCCGCCATATTGGATTTCAAAATGGCCACCACTTGAAATCTACATTTGCTATTATCTCTGGACGTAATGCAGCTATTGACTTGATTCTGGTATCTAAATGTATGTTTTTGGGGGCAAGGAATCCAATGGTACCATTTTCAACTTAATATTATCTATCACAGTCTGTTATATAATTTTATTTGGAAATGACCTAGGCAAATATTGGATTCAACACAATACTTTGAAAAGAATGTCTTAGTTCTGTAAATATAAATAAATATAAAACTATACTAAATCACTAGTAACAACTCAGACAAGCTCATATATATACTGGCAGTCTAAAATATAAATTCATATCCCATTAGGAAACAAAGTGACCCATTCATTTGTGTTTTTCATATGCATATTTTATGTAACAGCACATTCATATTGTCAATAAATACCAAACATGCATAATCCCTTTTTCCTAGACCCTTTAAGCCAGCTTTTGTGGTTCTAGAGCACAGAAATTTCTTGTATAGGCTTCCATCTGTCTTGTTTCCTTAACAATGCACTGTAGCATGTCTTTAACAATGTTTACAAACATGACTCCACTACATGTCTTTAATCACAGCCCTGACCCAAATAAAAGAGTAGAGAGGCTGCATGTGTGTTGACCCACATCAGCTGTGTTCTCTGTGTGTGGCTGTGCTTAAATCACCTTGTGACTCCACATAAATGAGTTAATTACATACAATCTGGGCTCAGCTAAACAACATTGTGTGGTCAGCAATGAAGACAAGAGTCTGAATTACATGTATGCAAAAGACCTTGTGAACCAGTGAAGCAAATACACGGGTAAGCATGAATTAAATCTAGGGCATGATAGAATTTCCATGATGTTTACCTCTACACTCAATGGTGGAAGGAGGTAATGTTTTGATCCCAGCTTGTCTGTATGTCTGTTTGTCTGTTAGTCCACAAAATTCCAGACAAAGCTTGTAGTAGTGGTAGTTGTAGTGGTGATAACAGAAATTGTTATATAGAACTGAACTTATATTATTATTATATGCAGAAAATAACTTCATTTCTATATGCCCTGCAGTGGACAGGTTAATTGGTTTATGCACTGAAGGGGTCATCCTGGTGTGCACTGCTGTGTTCTGCCTCACTGAGTTGTTCAGGTATGATGTACTCAGTACAAGCTTACCTGATACACATGTGTGCCGGCTAAAACCACTTGTCTGGTGGGCACGACAGAGGCAGGTTCTCTAATAGCCAACCTGGTCTTACTTTTTTGGGGTTTATCTGAAATTCTTACGATAAGGCTTTAAATTAGAAATGTTTTATATAAAGTAGTATTTTGAGTGAAGTGTGTATTCCACACTGACAGTTTTTACATGTTCTGAATTTAACACGAAGGCTGTAATTAAAAGAACGGGGTATGTCTGGAAAATGTACTGTCCAACCTCATAAGAGTTTAGACTGATTTATATTTAAATCTTGGCTGTGTAAATATTGTAAGAATTTATGTATTCAAATGTTTTGTAAATATTCAATAAATTTGGGAATATTTTTTTAACTAAAGAATCTCATGTGATTTTATTTCTGTTCTTGCCTCGGTATGGGTGAAAATTTAATTCCGGCATAATATCACAAAACTAATTCCCTAAGAGTGCCAAGCTAAATGCTCTACGATATAGAAGAATTATCCTCCTCTCCATTAGTATGGTGGAGGAAACCCCTCTATTATATATATATATATATATATATATATATATATATATATATATATATATATATATATATATATATATATATATAACAAAATGTTAACATTATATAATTGTATCGTTGCAGATTCAGAAGACAGTTCCACCATGTCCAAGAGCTTCAGACTAGCTGATGTTGAGCGAACTTCACCATAAACATCACAGCACCTCACCACAACCGACTGGAAGTAATGCCTTATATGTCAAGAGGACAAAACGGAGACACTGACCAAACCTGACCAATCAAAGAGAAAAGACATTGGGAGTGGGTACAGTTCACTCACAGAGAACTTGGTCAAATTCAGTGAACTTGGAGAGCTTCCAGGATCATTTCACCTGAAAAGACTCGATGATGGTCATGGCATTGAAGCTGCGATGGTTGCACACGGTGCAAAATATCATCAGACATGCAGGCTCCAGTACAACAACACCAAACTGCAGAGAGCACAAAAGAGAGCACTCAAGAAAGAATGTGAGAGCGATGAGGAACAAGCTGCATGCAAACGCACCAGGTTACATTCACGCTCATCGAGTACAGAGAAGAAGGTCCCAGAAAATTGTTTCTTCTGTGAACAACCTGCTGGGGCTGACAGTCTTCGGAAAGCTGCAACATTCCAAATGGACAAACGGGTGCGTGCCTGTGCAACCCTTCTTGGTGATACAGAACTGCTGGGCCATCTCAGTGGTGGGGACATGATAGCGTTGGACACCCAGTATCACCCACGGTGCTTGATAGGACTTTACAATCGCACATGAAAGGCCCAGTCAACAGGATCGAGCAAAACAAGAGCGAGCAATGTCGGCAGTTGTCTTCGCTGAACTCATTCTCTACATTGAAGAAACCAGACAAGATGAGGAGATGGCACCAGTATTCAGATTGGCTGACCTTGTCCAGCTCTATCAGTCCTGCGATAGATAATATTAAGTTGAAAATGGTACCATTGAATTCCTTGGCCCCAAAAACATACATTTAGATACCAGAATCAAGTCAATATCTGCATTACGTCCAGAGATAATAGCAAATGTAGATTTCAAGTGGTGGCCATTTTGAAATCCAATATGGCGGACATAAAGAGAGAATTTCAAGTGGCCCAATATCTGAAAATGTTCGCAATATATTAATGTACATTTGTGCCAAATTTGGTGCTTGTATCACAAAATGCACAACAGGTTTGCTATGCTGCTACACTACTAGAAAAATTAGACAGGTCTCTGCCAGGCAAAAACTGCCCTTTTTTACAGTCAAGGTTTTCTCTGCTGATTTACGTACCTTGGAACATACTCTTTCAAATAAGCTTCTGGGGCACCCTGAATGTTGCCGCAAATCCAATATGGCAGCCAAAATCCAATATGGCTGCCCCAGATATTTCAATAAACAGCAAACCTTTTTCTGGTGCATTTTACACCCCATAAATGTATTTCCAACAGATAGAAACATGATGACAAACTACACAAATATCATATTGGAATTGTTCTATGACGTCTCCTTGACGTTGAAAAGACGTCAAAGTCGACCGATCGATATCAGAAATTCAATGTACTGCAAACTTTTTTCTGGTGCATTTTACACCCCATAAATGTATTACCAACAGATAGAAACATGTCACTAAACTACCAGAATAACCCTTTATTTATATTCTGTGACGTCTCCTTGATGTCAAAATGACGTCATAGCAATGCGATAGCCCCCATAATTTCAAATTTTATCAAACTTTTTATTCTATAACCAATAATATCAAATCACCAGTCTAAGTCACTTTGGATTTACTATTTTTTAATGTATAAAAAGGTTTCAAGTGATTTATGTATTTCCCTCTCTCCATGATCATATTTTCTCAGCTTCCCTTTTATTTTAGAATCCTTAACATCAGGACAGGCAGTAAAGATTCCAGGATTCCTGAGAAGATTCAGCGAATCCACATTTGACTACAGATAAAGACAATGTCAGCTTTTGAACAGGTGTAAACTGTTGCACAATGGCATCTACACCAATTTTGTGTTTAGAGAGTGATGAATTGCATTTGTGTTGTCTGTGTAATGAACGTATCGACGAAGGTGAGCCATCTTCAAAGTTAACTCAGGATGGATTGCAGTCTATTCGTCACTGGCAGAAAGATGGGTAAAAATTGACCAGAGTTTATGTACTCAGGCACCCTATGTTGAATTCCTGTCTGCTGCACAGCGTCTTTCTAGCGCAGGCCAGGATATCTATGTTCATGAGAACTGCAGAATCACATTTCGAAACAGAATCACCCGAAAGGAAGTCCAGTCCAAAAAACTACTGCCGTCGAGTTCAGGGAAAACTGGTTCGCATGAGTCCAATGAAGATGTTGCTAATCCCCCGAACAGGATACGTAGAGGGTCCCTTCCAACGAAGAAAATCTGTTTTATCTGCAATGTGCAAACAGCATATGACAGCAAACCCTTCAATAGTGGTGGTCTAGGCCGATGTTCTGAGAAAAATGCAGTATCAAAAATCCTGCAAGCTAGGGATGTGAAAATAAATGATGAAACTGACAAGTTGCATGCTGCCACAAAAACAATTGATGTAATTCTTAGTGGTGCATCCTATGACGTTTTTGCAGCGGATGTGTATTATCATAAGACTTGCTATGATAAGTTTACTTACACTTATGAGCGGAAGCTTCCCGCAGAGGATGGATTAGTTTCAGAGGTCATGGATGGCTTTTTCAAACTGTTCCAACGCATGGTCATCAAGGATCTGAATGCCTATTTTCTGACAGAGTTAATTGATGATATAAAGGAGATGAGTGAAGAATATGACGTTAGGGACCCTCCGATTTCAAAACCCTATACTTTGAAAAAATGCCTGACTGAGAGATTTGGAGATGCCACTGACTTTCACTTGCTGGGAAACCGGCTGGTCGTCCACTCTTGTGCGGTCAATCCACTTTCGTACTCTGCGGCTACATTACAAGGAAATGGACTTCGTGAATCTGATCTGACCAAGGCATTTGCTTGGCTAATTCGTCGAAAACTTTCACAGAGGGAGGCTATAAAATGGCCGTTAGAACCAGACGAACTGTTTACTCTACTTGATAGTCACAGACCACTCCACTGTACTTGCAATGCCATTGCTTGGTCAATCAATCCCAGGAGGTCAACAACCACATTTAGATATGCCACTGCCTCTAGGGTTGAAGCCGAGAAAATTTCAGCCATAGCTGAAAGTTGGGAGAAACTGGTCAATGGTGAGCGTTCTCCAATAGGAGTTGCTATGAGTTCAACCATTCACAGGATAACAGGCAGCAAGGAAGCCACTCAACTCCTAAACCGATGTGGCATCTTGGAGTATCGTACACGGATGTTCGTGATATCAATAACATCTGGGCAAAGTTCCTCTCGATGGAGCATAAGAGGATACTTCCTCCAGGTTTTACCACAGGGCAAAGTGTGCATATAACTTTTGATAACTCTGAAGGGAAACAACAGACTCTAACAGGAGCTCAAACCACCCACCATACAACTGGTACAATATTCCAGGCTGTACGAGCAGATGATACCCCGCCCAGTACTGCCTCCAAACAGGAACAGTCCAGTCTAATTGACCAAGAGGAGCCAGACTATGGAACATTCAAAATCCCAAAGAAGAGAGCACCCCCTCCTTCGTGGAGCACCCTGAAACATGTTCTTCAGATAACTGCGGACTTGATTCTGACTTCGAGAGTGAAGACAGCGATATAGACCTTAGTGACTGAGAATTGAAAAGCTTCTGTGCTTTTAGAACTGTGACTTTTTAAAACAATAACTAAGCATCTGGGATAATTGAGAGGGGATAGAAATACATTTCAATTCATGTATTTTGTTGGACTAATCCCAAATAGCTTCTCTAACATTGAAATCTAGTACGGCACAGCGAGGAGAGGTTGCTGTACCGAATACGACGTCATTTTGCTGTCATTGAAAACTTATGGACCAGTGATGAGAATACCACATTTCTATCCGATTTTAATTCATTCAAAATTAAAAGTTTGATAAAATTTGAAATTATGGGGGCTATCGCATTGCAATGACGTCATTTCGACATCAAGGAGATGTCACAGAATAGAAATAAAGGGTTATTCTGGTAGTTTAGTTACATGTTTCTATCTGTTGGTAATATATTTATGGGGTGTAAAATGCACCAGAAAAAAGTTTGCAGTACATTGAATTTCTGATCTCGATCGATCGACTATGATGTCATTTCAACGTCAAGGAGACGTCATAGAACAATTCCAATATGATATTTGTGTAGTTTGTCATCATGTTTCTATCTGTTGGTAATACATTTATGGGGTGTAAAATGCACCAGAAAAAAGTTTGCTGTGCATTGAAATATCTGGGGCAGCCATATTGGATTTGCAGCAAAATTCAGGGTGGCCCAGAAGCTTATTTGGAAGAGTATGTTCCAAAGTACATGAATCAGCAGAGAAAACCTTGACTGGAAAAAAGGGCAGTTTTTGCCTGGCAGAGACCTGTCTAATTCTAGAATGTTATGTTTTTGAAAAATTTCCCAACGAAGGCTTGCCTGGACTTGCCCAGGGAATTTCCAAAAGGAAACCATAGCAACCAGTCTTTCTCTATAAAAGCTTCAAACCCAGACTCCATTTTAAACATTTTTTACTTTTACTGAGAATGGAGTGCTGTGCTGGTCTTGAGTGGATGACTTTGGAGTTCTTTGGAGTTCTACTACTTGTATGGAACTAAACCTTCAAGTTGATGAACTGGATTCAAACCTCTTATCTGTTGAGGTAAGATTTTCTTTTCCTATTTACAGAGTTTGATTGAAGCATAGGCTCATTTAATAATTAAATCATTTAATTAATACATTATTACTTTCTCTCACAGGAAATTGTATCTGAAATACAAAATGAAAATACTGCTTTTGCTACAACTTGGGGTGAAATTGTTGGCTTGGTTGAAGACCTTGTGAGCGGCCAAGACCCACAGAACGAGCTCGACCTTGATGGCCCAACCAAAGAGTTATACCTTGGAGACCAGCAAAATCCTGAAAAAGAGTTTTGCAACAATAGTACTCATTGTGAGTTATCAAGACAATACCCACTGAACAAGTCATACCTTGATGAGCCAGAATACAAGTTTAACCTTGGAGACTCACAAATTTTGAAAAAAATCAGGAAATGAGTACTGCCTTGATGGTTTAAATTACTACCTTGGAGACTCAGGAAAAGTCTTCTGCCAAGATGGTTCCAAATATGGAGCCGACCTTGGAGACTCACAAATTTTTTAAAAAAAATCAGTAAATGAGTTATCCTTGGTGGTTTTAAATGTGAAACCTACCTCGGAGACCTTACAAATTTTGAAAAAAAATCAGTAAATGAGTTCTGCCTTGATGGTTTAAATAACTACCTTGGCGACTCAGGAAAAGGGTTCTGCGAAGATGGTTCTAAATATGGAGCCTACCTTGGAGACTCACAATTTTTGAAAAAAATCAGGAAATGAGTTATCCCTTCGAGACTTTGTAAGTTGGTTTTATTTTGGAGACTTGAAATGTGGGTTCTGGCTTGATAACTCACAATGTGATACATACCTTGGAAACAACAGGAATGTGGTTATAACTTGGAGACTTGGAAAGTTGGGTTTATTTTGGAGACTTGAAATGTGGTTTCTACCACTCTTGGGGAACCAAACCTATCGATGTAGTTCTTTGTTGGATGGTGCTTGATGAGAACAATTTCAAGAAAGTTCTGGGAAGAAAGTGCAGGAAAGTTCTTATTCCACCTTTCTTCTTCATCAAACCTGAAAGCCTTCAATGACAGAATTGGAAGAAGAGAAAAAAAAACCATAAAAAAATATTTTGTTGAAATACGTATTTGAAAAAAGACATTGTGTTGGGTGAGGGTTGGGATTTTGAAAGTGAGGGTTGGGGTTGAGATTTTGAATGTGAGGGTTGGGGTGGGGGTTGAGAGTTTGAATGTGAGGATTGGGGTGAGGGTTGAGATTTTGAATGTGAGGGAGGGAGGAGGGGGGTACACACACACATACACACACACACACACACACACACACGTTAATCCTTGACTATTCAGTTGAGGATTCTGTGTTTTGGGTTCACAGATCTAAGATCGTCCCCCTTGAAACACATTATATATTTTTAATTTAACCCTCGGCAGATGCCACCTGTTATACACCTCGGAATTAGCCCTCGAGTGTCCACAACGGTGAATAGTAGAGGGAGTGAAGCGCCAACCCATTGCTCCCATGGGCATTATTTGCTTTGTTTTGTCTTTTGTAATTCCTGTGAATAAAATGAACCTAAAATCTCTTCCCCTTCTAAATAATATATCTTATATGTCCAAGGAACCGTATCTATTACATCAACAGTTTTTAAAAGTTCATTCGTCCATCGCTTTGTATAACCTTTTTCAAAATGAGATTTCCACCTATATATTCTTACGATATCACCAACTTTGAACTTAGGTTTTCTGATATTAATCTCTTTTTCATATTTTAATTTTGTAAATGTTTGTGATGGTTTCATATTCGTTGACGTGTGAATCGTGTCATTATACTTATCCACAATATCCTGAATAAAAGATGACCATTGTTGAGAACCGAGTTGTGTGAATTTTTTATATAGTCTCTCTTTTAAGGTACGATTAAAACGTTCAACAACAACGGCCTTCCCTTCATTAAAGGTACTGTATAACGTAATACTGTTATTTTTTAGAAAATTCATAAATGTCTTGTAATAAAACTCTCGACCCTCATCAGTCCACAATTTTTTTAGGTTTTCTCTTACTTTTATTAAATATCTGTTGAAAGGCGAACATAAGAGTATTACCTGTTTTGTTTTTTAAAGGGACAACCCATGCGTATCTACTCCTCAAATCGATAACGGTTAAAGCATACTTGTACCCCTTATCATTATTGAGTTCATTCAAATCAGCGGACCAGATATATTCAACTTCCTTTGAATAAACCTTCCTTCTCTGAAACTTTGTGAATATTGGTTTACGTAATTCATCAGCTAATTGCGCTTCAATCTTCATGATATCATTAGAGTCTATAAGTTTTTTGAATTTCCAAGTCCAAGTTTCAATTTAGCACTGATCATCTTCTTCACGATGAACCTATCAACTTTTTCTCTCAAGGGTGGATTTTGTATCAGAGACAAATTACACAACATTTCTCTATCGGCTTCATGTTTTTCTTCCAACGTTGTGCTATTCCCATAATCAATAGCGTGTCTCATGCACACTTCATCAACCCTAATGATGGGTTTACTCCATAGTATCGGATTGTCTGCCTCATCTAATCTTTTATCCAAGTTTGTGCCTGGACCACAGAAAGAATACCCTGGAAGATGTAATTCCCCTGGTATTCCAGTCGTTGTAAATTTACTTCCTGATAAAAACTTTTGTATATCTCCTCCGAGTTTGTGTTTGGAGATAAATTGATATTTTATTGAACCACACACCGAACATATACCTTTTTGTATAACCCTGTTATTTTTACTTTTTAAATATAAGATTTTTTAGTATTAGTTTTCTTTTTACATTTGAGACAATAACTCATTTATTTATGAGAAAAATTGCTACAGAGTGCGAAAACCTTTTTCGGTCATTTCCAATGACCTAATAATATTGGTGAGAGAAAGGGTAATATGGGTCCGTCCGTCCGTCTGTCCACAATGAAGTTGAAGCGGGAGATCTGGTCATTAGTGATACTGATAGAGGTCGATGAGACGTTCACGAAGGTATGACTTTCAAGGTCACCGAAGGTCAAGGTCAAGGTCACGAGGCCTTTGAAGTTGCGAAAATGACGATTTTCAAATTCTATCTCCTCCGCCATTTCTCAAGCGATCTTGAATTTGATTGTGGCATATGAATCTATGGGACAACATCTAAATTTGGTCAGGACGGATTTTCGAATTTCGCTTTCGCGTCACGTGACTTCAAAGTTTGCAAAAACTGCCCTACCTTCAGGAGGCTATATATTTTCTTGCAGAAATGACCGTCACTCCCACACGGGTGTATTTTTAGTTTCCAACATGAAAATTTGAATCTTAATTTTTAAAACATAAAGAATCCTGAGAAATGCCTTCACTCTCTCCTCCATTTATTTAAGAAAAAAAAAATGAAAAACTTTAATTAAAGTCAAGATCTTGTCCTTGAAAACGATGTCAATAGTCTTGTTGAAAATATTGCGAATAGACTTGTCAATTCATTGTTTTCCTCCTCGGTACGTTGAGATTCATTTATTTTCTGAAATACCCCCAATCTTTTTTTATCTCACCTGTTTCCATATTTATTCATTCTCGCTTTTTCCTCCCTCTCCTCCCTCTCCTCCCTCTCCTCCTTCTCCTCCTTCCCTCTCTTCTCCCTCTCCTCCTCTTTCTTCTCCCTTTCCTCCTTCTCTCTCTTCTCCCTCTCCTCCTTCTCTCTCTTCTCCCTATCCTCCTTCTCTCTCTTCTCTCTCTTCAACTCCTTCCTCGTCCCTTACTATCCTTTAATCACTTACACCCCATAGAATATCATACATATATTCATCGGGATTTCTTGTTATTCCTGTATCCAAAATATATTTTTTTTACAAAAAGAAACCAATAAAATTGATTTTGAATTTCTAAAAGACCCTTACGTTTTCTTAACTTTATCATTTTTTCATTATTTAACATTTTAATTAAATCCAAAGTTGTTGGTTTATCAACATCAGCATAATGCCAATCTTTTATTGAAAATACCTCATTCTTATGTTGTAGAACATCTATCTATAATTCCAGCAATATGTGTGTGTGTGTGTGTGTGTGTGTGTGTGTGTGTGTGTGTGTGTGTGTGTGTGTGTGTGTGTGTGTGTGTGTGTGTGTGTGTGTGTGTGTGAGAGAGACCGCTGTTTCTCAACAAGCGCTGGTCCGATCTCATTGAAACTTGCCAGATATATTGCTGGGGACCTGAGGATGTGCCTTTTCAAGGTTTCATATTAATCAGACAAGTGCTTCCCAAGTTATGGCCATTTATTTACCAACCAATGACAGGAACCGTTGATGCGGCCATTTTATATCAACCAATGACAGGAAGCGTTGCTGCATAGCCGTGGTCGATGGTGAAGAGAAACTCAGCTGCGTTCGCCATTACAGGTTTTTTCGCTCCTCTCCTCTCCTTTCCTCTCCGTGTTTTTCCTTGCGAAAAGGCAAAATACATTGGCGCTAATTGAATAATTGGCCATTAAAACTAAATTGCGAATAATCATAACTGCGATATGCGAACTTCCGGATAGTGACGAGTACTGTATTCTTTCTCGATTTATCGACTTACTGTATTCTTTCTCGATTTCTGTACTTTCTTGATTTTCTTAAATACAATGCCCCAATCCAGTCAGTGACGATTACTGTATTCTTTCTCAATTTTTTTTCTTGATTTATCGACTGACTGTATTCTTTCTTTCTCGATTTTCTTAAACACAATGCCCCAATCCAGTCGTCGTTTACGACAGCGAAGGAACGGCCTGTCTGGTTGTTTGAAAGTTGTTTTTTTTTTGCACATACGGCCACGCAAGAGCAAAGGAACGGCCTGTGTGGTTGTTGTTTCTGGCACGCGGTTTGAAAGTTTTTTTTTTGTTTTGTTTGCACGTACGGCCACGTACGTACGGGCACGCACCTACATGCATGCACTAGTATTTATTAAAATACCGAATACCCTTTTCTTGAAGGTATGCTTGGACACAGAAATGATAATTTTCTTGAAGCCTTCTTGCTGTCATTTATGTATAAGAAATATATGACAGAATAATATTATGACAAGAAACACCTCCCCATCTTCCCATAGTCAAATCATTTTGTATTTCCCTACTTATTATCTATAATCCTGTTTTTTCTGTTTTCATGATATAAACTAGGGCAAAACCATCATTATATTTACCATTATTAAATTCTTTTATATGTTGTTTACTAATTGTGCTTCCACAAAACTCATTCTCCATACCAAGTGGATAATATTCTTCCTTACGAGACTGATTTAATTGTTCCAGGTCTTCTCGGTCAATTTTAAATGACCAATTATTCCCGAAATCATTCATATCATACCCCCATTGTTCTATTCTCATACAAAAGATACGCCCTTCTTTATAAAAAAAATTAATTTTCATTAGAACTGTGAATTCTGTATGACCTGGAAATAAAATCAACACTTATGTATATTTGGAATACACAGCCGTTTTATTTAAGGATATATATTGTGATAAATCGCTTTATCTCACCAAGTCATTCGTGTCAGTCGGGCTTGGATAATTTTTTAATTTAGCAGCATTTTTCACATTAATATTTTTTGTTATACTATATTTCTGTCGTTCAGCCTGTGCCTTTGTATAATAATTTGATAACTCAATATCCAGTTCTTGGGATACACCAGAGATAGAACCATCTTTACCAACATAAGTCATTTATATTAGATTAAAAACAATGTCATAGAATTTTTAATTTTTGTTGAGTTTAAATAAAACATAGACGTAATTGACCACAACACTTGGAATTTAATTATTGGACTTGAAATGTTTGATAAACACCATTCTGTAAGGATTTTATGACTTCAACAGGTGGTGGAAGACCAAAACTATCAAAATAATATTTGTCTTGACCATTAAAAATACAAACCCAATGAGAACCGTTCCCATTATTATCTCCTAGGTTCATAATAATATTCTTTGTACGTTTAGGCACGTTTGTTAATTCATCTCGCATACAAATAACCACATTATGAATTTTTAATTTCTCACACTATTTGACAAGTTGTAAATTTGATGTTGTATTCTTTCCAAATTCTTTAAACCACTCATCAATGCTCATTTATTTATTAGAAAGATATAATCCATTACCCCTTTTAGTTAATTTTACACCTGCTTGTGCGATAGAAGAAAGCATATCTCCAACTAACAATCTCGCTTTATCAGGCAGACTTTCAAGTTTTTCAGCAAAACCTACAATTACACCACTTTCACTAATTTGTTTCTCCAACTCTTTGTTATGTCTTTCCAATTATTTTTGAGCCCGGAGTTGAGCCTTCCTTTCGTTGGCAGTTTTCACCGCTGTTGAAATACCACCCGTCAATGCTCCAACCACACTTAAACCAGCAAATAAAGGAATTAGAAATGGGAGAAATCCTCAACTTATCTCTCTTGTTGAATATGTTTTCAACATTGGTTTTGTCATTTTAATTTTAAGTGAGCCAGTATCGTTCAAGATTTTAACCTGTTCTCTTGTGAGCAAAACATCAATTCTTACTGTTCCTTTTCTCTGAATTGTATTAACGTTAATCGTACAAGGCTTTGAATTTTGAACACAAGATGATAGTTTATGAAGATTGATTTGATTAACATATACCCCAGTTGGTACTTTGCCACTCATTTATTTAATAAAAAATTATGTGAAACAAATCATAACACCATTATTTGTATTAATCTGTAATTCTGTTTCTTCCAAAAGCAAACAATATGTATCAACTTCTTCACTCTCTCCTCTTTCAATGTATAGGGAAGTATCACTCGATTAGACGTTATAGTTTCCTTTTGAGCACTCAGATCAAAACGCATAGATTGGATACAAACTTTTACATGATGTCATATCCAAAATAGGTTCTTTATTTCCATTACTTTCACACACCTTTTGGTAAGACTTGTATGCTTCAGCAAAATCATTTTTTCCCAATTAATTTCCAATCTATCTCGTGGATAAAATTTGCAGAGAGAATCACGAAGTAGTTTCACCTGTGCATTATCACTCAATGCATTATACTTATCAGTCGCAGTATCACCATCTGTTTTTTAAAAAAATGATCCATGGATATCGTGGCTTTCCTTGAAGAACACCCAAATTCCACGTGTAAGTGGTTCGGTTTAGTTTAACGTGTTGGCATCTTCTTTTGAGGTATGATATACTGAGTGGTTTCTTTGAGTTAAGTCTTCTGTTCAACATCTCTTCTGTTTTAAGATAAGGAGTATATTCACTCATATACCAACTCATTTCAGCAATTACAAATTTATTCTGAGCAACAAAAGCACTACCAACACCAAAAAGTAATCTATTTTCATTATCATTCCTTTGTCGTTGAAATCTAATTTTAAGACCATACAGAACTTTATCATGATCACAAAATCCAAATACAACTTGAAGAGGAACTGCCACAGTAAAACAATTAACTGCTTTTGTATCATCATTATTCATTCCTTTCCTTTGAGTGTATCCAGTGTCTGTGTTTGTTCCCGTTGACATATCAGAAATAAAACCTTCGACAGCCCCCTTTCACATTCTATCACTGAATGTATATAGTGTAAATCCCATCATTTCAGATACAGCAGAGACATAATCAACCGCTTCAACTTCTTGTGTTCCAATGTACAAATGAACACTATCAAACATTTTCCAGAAGAAATCTTTTATGAGTGTAGCGTTTGTGTTATTCCCAGCCTTAGTGAATGTAAATTTTCACAACAAGAAACTTTCGGATAGATTCAAATAAGTTTGTTGATTTTTTTTTTTCAAAACATTTTGTAACATTTGCATTCCAGTCTGTTCCAGTTATTGCATTTACCTTGAAGTAATCTTCTTTTTTAGTGCAGTTTGAGATGACAATGGTATAATCCAAATCATAGATACTATCAATTGCTTCCATACTTGAAATTTATTAAGGAGAAAAGATGTTAAAACTTTTGAATCCCTGACCCAAGTATTTGAATTATTTTCTGTCGTTCTTGGAGGGACAAATGTGTTTTGCCTTTCTAAATTTCTTTTATTGCTTGTAATTTATGAGATTCCTTTTGGCATCTTTTATGCTCTTTACAGCACCTGCTACATTTCTCACAGGAGAAGCAGTTGAACCAATTTGGTCGTTATGTTTAAGAACAGTTGAACCGATACCCATTAGAGTATCATTTATCCCATCTCCTTTTAATTGATGTCCGACACCCCTTTGTCTCTTAGGTTTATAGTATCCTCTACCAAGATAAATACCTTCGCCCATGTAGTATGGGGAAAGGAACATCCCAGCCCCTGTAATTATTTTATATTTTCCCAACTCGGGTGTCCTCACAATAACCATCGTATGTATTTATTGGAAAACTTCACGTAGATGAATTCTGTGGATATAACTTCTCCATTAACAGAAGTCATTCGATGATCTTGGTCGGTTATCCTAAAATGTACTCTGTGTATGGTTTTTCCTGACACGGATATAAACCAAATTTTTGGGTTCCATATTGAATTTATAACCAATTGTGGTTGAGTATGCGCTGAATGCAAATATTGTATTTGTTTTTATTCCACCATTATAAGCACCATCAATCAAATCACAGTGAATTAATACGGAATTTATTCCTGAGGATATTTGAATGACATTATCACTGTAAAACGTCCCATTAGTTTCAATCTTTTTTGAGGAGAAACCCAATAACTCTCTAAGTGAATTATCAATTGTGAAATCAACCTTGTATTTATTGATAAGTTTAATCGTTGATTTTGAAGTATGTTTTTGAATATCAATGACAATATTTTTGGTTCATCACCCTGTTCTTTCATCAGATGAGCAATTTCGGAAGATATTTGAGAAATCTCATATGCTACGGGTGAGACTATTATCGGTTTGTATCCACTTCCCGGATTATAACTAAACTTGTCATTTTTCTCAGTTATATTAAATAAGGTATTACAAGTTTCCATGGACAATAAAGATGCCTCATATTCTTTTGTTGGGTCAAGTTGTAGTGGGTATGGGAATGAAGATGTGTGGTCGCTTGTTTTGAAATTAAAACTAAGGATTGTGCTTCTCATCTTATTTAATAAAATGTCTTTATATTGATACTTATTAATTATTTTCATGTTCATCAACTGGTCTAAAATGGCTGATGCTTCATTAAAGCAATTGTTATTTCCAGCCTTCTTACTACCTAACAACAATAACAGTCTATTAACTAATTGTGATGGGTCATTAGGAAGAAAACTAACACCTGAACCAAGGATACTTAAAGCCTGAATAATGTGTTTCTCCTTCTTATTCTTGCCACGTTTACCAGAAAGACTAACCCTATAATTAACAGAGTTCAGCAGATCAATATACAGTATACTCTATCATCATTATTTTTCATATCCAATGGTTTATCAAAATACTTTGATTCACCCCTCACAGTTGAACCTTGTCTTCCATCTTTTGTGAGAAGAAACATTAATCTCGGCGTTAGTTTAACAGGGGGTTGAGCAGAACCCAATAACTTTAATTCATCATTAAATATCAATACATTTTCTTGAACAAGATGAAACATTGCTGGTTGTTCTGTTGGAATGAGTCCTGCTTTGGTTTTTGAATCCGCTGAATATTCATTGTTTTGAAGAGCATTCACAATATAATCAGGGGGGTGATTGATCTCTTCCAGTTGTTGATATAATCCTTCATCATCATATTCTAATTCTCCTATATGCTCTAATTCTTCCTCCGTCATTTGACTGAAATCTTTTATCATTCGAAGTTTTTTAGGAGTATATTCGATTGTGGGAACAGTGGAAACATCTATAATTTTTTCTTGGGAAGTTTTTAAAAGCGGTTTAAAAAATTTCTCTTGTTTTCTTTCAAATGCTTCTTCACCCGTTATTTTCTGTCTGCGTTTCTTCTTTATGTCTTCCTGTTGTTTTACAACTTTTGAAACCAACTCTTGATGTTCCTTAAATCTTCTTGCTCTTTCTTTCGCATCCATTTATTTATTGGAAAATATCATTTAATATCTCATCTTGTTTCACAACAATATATTCATATTTTTCAATCATGTGCTTCATGTAATCCCCAGATTCCTTTTTACTACATCATGAAGAACAATTATCTCTCCAAAAATTGTTTATATCTATTGAATTTAACTTGAATAAAATAAAAGTATTAGCATTGTTTCTGATGGAACGACGAGGAAGTTGAAAGTACGATTGACTAAGATAAATACAATTACAAGAAGAATGTCTCCCTCTTGTGTAGTAGCTGACCATTTCCATTTGGTTTCTCTCATTAACACAATCATCAAAGATAACGAGGTTCTTTTTTGAGTTATCCAAATCTTGGTGAGACGGTATATCATCTGTATTATCACTAAGAATACAAGTTATCGGTTTTGATTTCTTTTTACATCTCTGTGTATCACAAAATAGTTGCATTATATCTTCAATGTAATAATCATTTAGGTTTTTTTGAAGTTTAAATAAACCGATTATATCTTCTTTTTGAAGACCAGCATTAAAACCTTGTGAGAGTAGTTGATACTCTGGTTGAAAACTCGACTTTGTGAAAATTATTAAATTATCATAATCTAAAAAGTTGGGAGTCAGGAGCATCTTCAAAAGTAAGCAGGTTTTTCCTCATCCGCTTGAACCAACTATGAGGCATCTTAATGAAATTGGGAGATTTTTATGGTTGTTAAATTTGATCTTATTTTCCCAAATGCGTAAAAAATCATTCATTTATATATTTGGAAAACAGGTTATTTAATTTATTATTTGATTTTTTTTAGAAACTCTATTTTATCTTAAGTTCAGGTTTAATTTCAAGATAATCCATTATTTTATTTATGCAATATCTTGTGTTGATATTTCCCTGAAAATGACAATCGTGAATAATATATAGCAACAATCCTTTGAACATTTCTCTAATATGTTTAATTTCTTCCCTTGTGAGGAAAGGTGTGTAATCGCCCTCATACTTTACATTCAATTCTCGAATCAATCTTGTAAAGTAATTCATTTTTGGTGTAAATCTAAAAGAATTATTTTCCATTTTATATTTTTTATTCTCATTAATGAGAAGATAATCACAGAATATTCATTGTTTATAGGCTTTTTATTCTGTGTTTAATCCCCGTCTTTCACACGCAGGACAATTCTCAAATTTGTCATATGGAGAATCAGGGAATTCAAGAGGCTCAAAATCGAGCATATTTATAAAGTAAAACTTCACTTAAACTAAAATTCATCTTCGGAATCATCTATACTTTCATACGTTTGAACACAAACTCTAATGATCTTCAAAATCTTCAGTTGAATATTGACTCATATTTAATTAGTAGAAACAACATTACCATTGATATCTATAAACTTTTTTTCATTACCAGATTCAACTACAACATTTTTTATATTAAAGGTAATGTTAAAATGATCCTTAACTACTATTGAACGAAATGTCATTTCACTCAGTATATTAACATCCTTTATTTCATCAGGATTTACATCTTTAGGGTTGTTGAAAAAAATACAAATTTCTCCTTGCATATTACAGATGGTCTTATTTTTCTTTCTAAAGCTTCATGCATAAGGTTTTTATTTTTTGAAACTTTTTCTTGTTTCATTGCTTTTTCTAGTTTTGAATATATTACCAGAAGGAGAGGAGAAACTTTTGTTAGAGATACTTTAATTGATGTTCTTCCAGGTATACAAAAAGCCCTTCCACTGAAGGAAATTGAAGAACTCATCTTATCCACCATAATTGTTTATATCCAATAGTTGTTATATTTATCTATGTTCAATCTTACATCCTTGACATATTTCTCAGTATTTTTAACAAATGAAGAGATTGATTGAAACTTGTCTTTTGTGTCTTGAAACATTGTATTTATTAAGTGAAAAAAGTTGGAGGATATAATGCTTTTAAGCACAGATTCACCGATTAATTAAACGAAATTTTCATCAAGAAAATTTTCCTTTAAGCAAAGTTTTATTATATAAATATGGTGAATACAACGTACTGCGATGTTTGTAATCACGAATATAAATATTATAAAAAACACCTTCAAACCAACAAACATACATTTAATCTATTTCATCAAATATCTCCTCTTGAGTTGGAAAGAAAACATTGTGATATCTGCTCAAAGGATGTTTTGAAGAGTAGTTATAAGAGACATCTTCAATCACAAAAACACAAGAAGAATGAGTTTAAAGTAAAGGGAGACTATTATATTGAAAACACTGATGGGGCATTTAAAGGACATATAAAAATAAGGATTTTTCAATTTGGAGAACCCGGTCCATCATCAATAGCAGAATCAATTGAAATAGTGAAACCTGATTTTGAAAAAGTTATTAAAAAGACATTAAAAGAAATGAAAACTTTAATGTTTTATATGGGAGTGAAAATGAATATAAAAAGACAAGATGAAGAACCAACTCCTTATATGATAACAGATCCTCATTTTATAACATAATTTCAAGATTTTTTGAATAGTGGGGTTTATGAAGAACTATCAATACAAGAGGAGGATGTTGATAATACAGTGGTAGGAAGTGGATTTAATATTTTTTTAAATCATCTTTTTAGAGATACACATTCTAAAATCAGACCCTCTTAAAGCTTCTTCTTATATTGAATTACCAAAATAAATATAATTAAACAAGGCAGTTGTTAATATTAAGAACAATTATAATAATAAATGTTTTCTCTGGTCTGTTCTTGATCACTTACATCCACCAAATTGTAATTCAGAAAGAGTAAAGCAATATATGAAATATGAGAATAACTTGGGCATTAAAGATTTTAAATTCCCAATGCCACTAACAGATATTCCTAAATTTGAGAAAAAGAATAACCTTTCTATTAATGCATATGGATTAACTAGAGAGAATAAAGTTCAGGTATTAAAAATTTCAAGCAACTATAAAAATGAAGAAACACACATTGATCTTTCATATTTTAGTGTTGGAAAGAATTCACATTATACATACATCAATAATTTATCAAGATTAATCTCTTCTCAGGTATTCAAAACAGCAAACAAAATATATCCTTGTAAGTGATGTCTTAATTCATTTCATACAAAAGAACGATTAGAACAACATTCAAAATATTGTAGTAATCATAAATCAGCTGTAATTACAATGCCTCAACCTGGTGAAAAGATTTATTTTGAAGATTATAATAAATCTATCATGCACCCATTTGTGATATACGCTGATTTTGAATGTATCCTTAAAAAGATAAATACTGCTTCTCCTAATCCAAAAGAATCATATGCAAATAAATATCAAAAACATATTCCTTGTGGTTTCTGTTATTATATCAAATCACCTGTTTGTGATGAATTCAAGTTAGAACTTTATAGTGGAAAAAAAGCTTCACAAGAGTTTGTAAAACGATTAGAAAAGGATTGTATAAGACTAACTAAATTAATGAAAGAAACAAATGAACCGATGAAATTAACTGAAGAAGAGGAAAAGGAATTTGGCGAGAACAATAAATGTCATATTTGTGGGGAGGAAATTGAGGAGTCTAAAGTTCGGGATCATTGTCATCTTTCTGGTAAATATAGAGGTCCCGATCATTCCTGTTGTAATCTTAATTATAAATTTCCTTCTTTTATTCCAGTGTTTCTTCACAACAGCGCCAAATATGATACACATCTATTTATGAATGAACTTTCAAAAACACCAGGGAATATTTCTGCCATAACAAACACATGTCAAAAGTATATTTCATTACCAAAAATGATATTCACAAAACCTTTAACTCGTATTAGGTTTCTAGATTCTTCCACGTTTATGGGAACACCACTGGCCTCTCCAGCATCAAATCTCAGCTCCACAGAGACTTTTCCAAATCTTAATTCATTCTTTCCAAAAGAGGAAATTCTAACTAAAGAGGAAATTCAGATTAAAGAGAGAATTCAAAGTAAAGAGGAAATTCTAATGAATGAGGAAATTAATGAAAAAATTCTAACTGAAGATGAAATTCTAATTATAATAAAAATTCGAACAATGAATGAAATTTTAACTCAAGAGGAAATTCTGATTAAAGAGGGAATTCTAACTCGAGAGGAAATTCAAACAAGGAATGAAATTCAAAGTAAAGAGAAAATTCTTACAAACAAGGGAATTTATCCTTACGAGTACGTGCCCGTAAAAAAAAATAAATAAATAAATAAATATTCAAACCGCGAGCAACAACAACAACAACCACACAGGCCGTTTCTTCGCTCTCACGTGCCCGTACATGCATGGCCCGGAAGTTCGCATATTATTCGCAGTTACAATTATTCGCAATTTAGTTTTAATACCCAATTATTCAATGAGCGCCAACGTATTTTACCTTTTCGCAATGTCATGGCAAGGAAAAACAAAAAGAGAAGAGAAGAGAGAGAAAAAAATTTACTTCCTGGTTCGGAGCATACCAGCACTCTGATGTTACCGAAATTTATGCATCATCAAATATGAAAACGATCATAACTTGGGGCATTGTGTTTATCTATACATGCGCATAAGAAATTGAGAAATTATTAGAATACACGAAGTCATCACTATCCGGAAGTCCGAACGTTGTAACCTGTAATGGGGAACGCGACTGAGCTTCCCTTCCCCATCGGCCACGCCCACGCAACAAGGCGTCTTGTCATTGGTTTGGTAAATAAATGGCCATAACTTGGAAAGCACTTGTCCGATTAATATCAAACCTTGAAAAGGCACATCCACAGGTCCCCAGCAATATATCTGGAAAGTTTCAATTATATCGGACCAGTGGTTGTCGAGAAACAGTGGTCACACACACAAACACACACACACACACACACACACACACACACACACACACACACACACACTGCTGGAATTATCTTGTATATTATTTCCGAGTTTGTGGTTTCGTGTCGCGCTATCTTCGACTTTGTTCTGCGCTCGAGTAACGTGATATTCGGCTTACATTATCTCAAAGACCATATGAGGTGCATGGTACAAAAAAAAGTAAATAAAATGGTTCTGAAACAGTGAAATCGTATTCTACTTAATGCATTAAAGTAAAATTACTACTGATACTCTGCATCAGTTCCTTTCTCAAACACACCCACCCCAACATGTCGCGCAGAGCGCGGGTTATGCTAGTAGATGGATGAATATATGGATTCATTTATGAGATTTAAAGAAACACAACTTCCTTCAAAAGAAAGTTTCTATAATAACCTTTATGAAAAAGAGATAAGTGATAAGGAATATAAACACGCACAAGAAATTTGGAAAATATTTAAGATAAAGAACCTTGGAGAATATCATGATTTGTATCTAAAAACAGTTGTTTTATTGTTAGCTGATGTGTTTGAAGCTTTTAGATCACTCTGTCATAATAAAAATTGGTATGGATTAGATCCTGCCCACAATTTCACAGCTCCTGGTTTAGCTTGGAGTGCAATGTTGAAAATGACAAAACAAGATATAGATTTAATCAGTAATGTAGATGTGCTTTTGATGATTGAGAAGTCCAAGAGAGGTGGAATATCACAAGTATGTTCAAAAAGATATGCTAAAGCAAATAATAAATATCTTCCAAATTATGATAGTGAAAAATTATTTTATTAGTAATTATTTGATGTATTTTGATGCAAATAATTTCTATGGATGGGCAATGTATCAATCTCTGCCTTACTGTAAATTAGAGTGGGTGGAAGAAAAGGATTATGAAAAGGCTTTGATGAATATTGTTATTTCTTCTCAAGAGGAATTGAATGAGGAAAAAGAAGGTTATTATTTTGAAGTTGATTTGAGGTACCCGAGTGATCTTCATAATATGCATAAAGACCTTCCTTTTGCATGTGAGAAAGAAACCCCAAAGAAAGAATGGTTAAGTGATTATCATAAAAGTTTTAATATGAAACGTAAATCAACAGAAAAGTTATTAACAACATTCTCTGATAAAGAAGGATATATTTTGCATCAGAGAAGCTTGAAACAGTTTTTGAGAGAAGGATTGAGAGGAGATAAATTCATAGAGTTTTAAAATTTAAACAAAGTTCTTTCATGAAAAAGTATATTGAATTCAATACAGATTTGAGAACAAATACAAAAGTAAAATTTGAAGGGGAATTCTATAAATTGATAAATAATGCTGTCTTTGGAAAGACAATAGAGAATGTTCGAAAGAGGCAAAACATTAGATTTGCAATATCTTGGAAAGAAGCTTCTAGATTGATAAATAAACCAAGTTTTGAGAGAGAAGAAGTTTTTTCAGAGAACTTTTCTGCAATTTATATGAAAAAGGAAAGTATTGTAATGGATAAAGCAATTTATATTGGAACAGCAGTTCTTGATTTATCAAAGATATTGATCTATAATTATTTGTATAATGGCTTAAAGAAAGAGCATGGTGAAAATGTTTCATTGTTGTATATATAGACACTGATAGTTTTATTCTGGATATAAAAACTGATGATGTTTATAAAGAAATGAAGAAAAATATTGGAGTATATGATACAACTAATTTTACTAAGAAGAGAGTTATTTTCAAAAAAGAATGAAAAGGTTATTGGTAAGTTTAAGGATGAGTTGGGTGGAAAAATAATGAGTGAGTTTATTGGTTTGAGAGCAAAGGCATATGCTTAAAAGTATGGTAATCAGATTGATAAAAGGTTAAAGGGAATAAAGAAATATGAAATAAAATAAATCAATAACTTTTGGAAATTATTATAATTGTTTGATGAATATGAAAGAAGAATATAGGAAAATGAATACAATAAGAAGTTATAAACATAAGATATATAGTGAAGAAGTAAATAAAAAGGCATTAGGAGCCTTTGATGATAGATTTATTTTAGAGAATGGAATAGATTGTGCTCCATTTGGATATTGTATGATAGAGTGTATAGAATAGATTGTGTTCCATATGGACACAAGTTTTAACGATGGGAAGATGGGTTAGGGTTTTTAAGGGCTACCGCCACATTTTTCACAAAACATAAATGGTCGAACCAAGTATTAATCAAACCAAAGGGTGGAGAAAATCTCAGTCTTGGTATATAAATGGAAAACATAATGAATGTGAAAAATGTGAAATAAGTCTTATTGAAAAAATAACTAAAACAAAGGTAAATAAAACAAATAAGCGAATCAATTTAAAAACTAGTAAGTTAGAGGATGTAAAGAAAAAAAAATTAATATCCTTGAATGGACTGAAAACTTTGATGATTATCAATTGAACAATGGAAAAATAATTTACTACAATCTCAAAATGATATGCAACTCAGGAGGTAGTCAGATGAGAGCATTAAGAGAAGTATATCATTTCATAATGACACAAAAGGGGTATCTTGAAAAATATAAAGATTCAAATGTTTTCTTTTAAAATATTTTAGATGGGGATTATTGTGCAAAGAAAATTAAACTATTGAAGGATTTTGAGAATGAACAAATCTTTATAGGTTCAATGAGTGAGCTAAACAATATGCATTGGTTATTTAAAAAAAAAGTGCCCCTAGGTAAAAAGGGGAGACAAATAAATATACCTTGGGATAAAAAGGGGGTTTATTTTTTTAGGTGAAAAAAAAATATGAATCGCTGAGAATCCCCATTCACTTTACATGGGGAAAGTGAGCCAGAATAAGTACCTTCACCCTACTTGCACGTCACCTGAGTTTTTTTTTTGTTTTTTTTTTTAAGGTGCAAATGAGGCAGCTGTCAGTTGCCTATACACTGCCCAAATAAAGGTATGTGTCAGACGAACGTGTGGCATGCTTGGAGCATGATTGCCCATCGGGTGGGTACTCTGCCCGTATATGCAATGAAACACTGTGACAGGAAAGTACTATGAAGGTTTCCTATGTCCACAGTGAAACATACTGTACTAGAGGGGAAGCACTATGGAGAGTGCAAAACCTCCGCCGCCAATACTGCTAGGTCACTCAAGTGAACCTGATATCCTATTCATTCAATTTGACGTCAACAGTGCTCACAGAGTTCTAGTTTGCAACTTTCCATTTTACTTTTAACTTTTACATACTCAATTCATTCGTCATAACTAGATTCCTTGAGACAGAAATTGATTTTACGTGGGTATATCCACCTGAAGTTCCAAAATCAGCCGCAATTATAATTTTGGCATGTTTTTTTTTTGTTGGAAATCACTTATAACATATAGAAATGCAAAAAAAAAATCGAAATTTTGTTGAAAAAATAGTTGCAAAATTTTGTTTTTTCTTTCTCTAACAATTTTTTTTTGGGGGGGGGGGTTAGAAATCACTTAAAAACATGTAGAAATGCAAAAACAAAAATTCAAATATTTTTTCAAAATGGCCGCCATAGCGGCCATATTGGACTTTTGACCAAGTCCAAAATCTAATAGCATGATCCTTGGACCATACCTAATCCCTCCACCAAGTTTCATCAAAATCCGTCAAGGAGTTTTTCCGTAATACTGTTCACAAACAAACAAACAGACAGGGGTGAAAACAGTAACCTCCATCCATCTTCGATGGCAGAGGTTAATAACCCTCTCATTGTAATTCTCATATTTCCAACAACCAAGATACCACCAAACAACTTCGCCACATAAAAAAATATCCTGCATGCAATACAAACAATGATTCAACACACTACACACGAAGACAGGCTTACTATCCAAGATAACTGAATTGAACAGATTGCAACACCAGATATCCTATCACAACTCTGTAATGAGATCGATTGATGGAAAGACATTTACTCATGAAAATACAGCAATCAACCAATCTCTTCTTCAACACATTGTGGAAGAGCAAGGAAGAAGGAAGATGTTGTTCTGGCCCAGTAATTGTTACGAGCCAAAGCTAATGCTGAAGGAAATCCTATCACTGCAGATAATGAAGAATGAGCAGGGCTCTTCAATTAAAACTTTGCTGGACCACAACTTTTCACTTCTAAAGGTGAGCTGTTCACTCCACATAGGAGACAATTAGTTGGACAATTTGTGTCAAACATTTTACTCGCTTCCAACTGTAATAACTTGGAACTTCATTCAGAAAACATAGTATTTTTTTGTTACAGCCAGACTAAAAAAATAGAGAACAAGGCCCCCATCTGGACAGAATAAGAAGTATAATTAAATCTCAACAATGACTAAGGTTGACAGATGCAAGGTAGCTCCTGTTTTAAGTCATTACCCAGTCCATGCTCAGCTCATGACAGCAACCTCTCACAAGTGGTGGGAAGAAGATAGTGCAGCGACGAACTTGCTGCATTTCCACCACTGATGATTTCCACGACTCCCCAGACCATCAGAAGCTCAAGCCGACAGTCCAGCACCAACTAGCACACGACATGACTTGCTGCAATTTCCCCACCGTGGTGCCACACGCGCAGCAGTTTCCCCACCGCGGTGCCGCACACGCTGGCCTCCAAGGCGCACTTGGCTGATTTACCTCAGGAATAATCAGAAAAGAAGAAGAGTGGGGATGAATGAAGAAGAAAAATGATTTAAACAACCCTAGCTATTAGATGATCGCAACGCTCCCTTGTTGTCCTGCTAAACAAAAGGAAGGGGACTATCTACATGTATAATAATGGAATAACAGTCTTGGGACACCTATCTGTTGTATGCATGCGGTACTGAGAACCGCAACAATATTATATATATATATATATATATATATATATATATATATATATATATATATATATATATATATATATAATTGGGGCAATTGGGATTGCACATTTTAAAGGGATTATACTATATTGACTCCGCTAATTTGAGCAAAAAGGCAAGAGCAGACCCGTTTTCAGGGCAACGTTTCGCTGGCTTGGCAGCTGGCTTCATCAAGCACAATAGGCCATCAGGCACGTCTATTGTGCCTGATGAAGCCGGCTGTGAAGCTGGTGAAACGTTGCCCTGAGACCGTGTCTGCTCTCGCTTTTTTGCTCAAATTAGCAGAGTCAATCTAGTTTTTCACTTTTGGTTGGAAGAACCTCCTTCTTCTTCTTGAAAAAAAAAAAAAAAATATATATATATATATATACATGTATATATTGCCTAAAAGTGCCACAAATGTGTTCTCTTCCACCAATCAATGAGGAAGCATCACCGTTGTTTTAACAGTCAGCATTTCTGGAAATGTGATTATTGAAGCTCTCCAAACTGCACAAATGCCGTGATCATACCATCATGATGACGTCATGACTGTAAACCCGGAAGGGCCTCAAGCTGTGCAAAGATGTCAAATTCAAATGCTGTCACCAAGTCGAGGAAAAGCAAAACTACCGACTAGTTTCACCGCTAGTGGTGCTATGGTACTTATATGTGGTAGGTGGCACTTGTAGGTTCTAGATATGATCTGGCCTCCTCAATGAACACAGTTGGAGGAGCATCTTTAATCAGTATATAAGCCGAAAGGCTTGAAAGGCACAAAGTGGATGGAACAGATATGTGATGCGTTGCCCTGCATCCAAATGGAATTTGGCTTAGATAAGTATGGCAAGTGCACATTCATGCAAGGTCAACCAACAAAAATGGACAACAAAAAAATCGACCGAAATACAACAATACAAGAGCTAGACACTGAAGCATCTTACAAATACCCTGGAGTAGAAGAGGCCACCAAATACAGTCTTCAGAAAGTATTCATACCTCTTGATTTTATCACATTTTGTTGTGTTTCAGTCTGAATTTAAAATGAGTTCAATTGAAATTTTTTGTCACTGATTAACACAAAAATACGCCATAATGACAAAGTGAAACATGATTGAGAATTTTTTACAAATCAACTAAAAGTGAAAAGCTGATGAGATCTGATGAGATCAAAATAATGTCTTGTTGTCAATAAGTATTCAACCCCTTTGTAATGACACTCCAAATTGAGCTCAGGTGCATCCAATTTCCTTTGATCATCCTTGAGATGTCTCCACAACTTAATTGG
The DNA here is from genome assembly GCA_024346535.1 of Eptatretus burgeri. Taxonomy (NCBI): domain Eukaryota; kingdom Metazoa; phylum Chordata; class Myxini; order Myxiniformes; family Myxinidae; genus Eptatretus; species Eptatretus burgeri. The sequence continues at coordinate 79,204 of BROF01003264.1, read as the reverse complement.
AGTCCACCTGTGGCCAATTCAATGAATTTGACATGATGTATACAGAAACACACCTTTCTAAATATGATCCCACAGTTGACAGTGCATGTCAGAGCATAAATTCAACCATGAAGTCCAAGGAACTGTCCATAGAACTCCAAGATATAATTGTGAGGAGGCATAGATCTGGGGAAAGGTATAAAACAATTTATAGAGTATTGAAAGTTCCCAAGAGCACAGTGAGCTCTATAATTAGGAAATGGAAAGAAAATGGAACTACTCAGATTCTTCCTAGAGCTGGCCATCTAACCAAACTGAGCAAGAAGGACCTTAGTCTTGGAGGTGACTAAGAACCCAATGACCACTCTGACAGAACTACAGAGTTCCTTGGCTGAGATGGGAGAACCTGTTGGAAGGACAACAGTCTTTGCAGCACTTCACAAATCCAGGCTTTATGGGAGAGTGGCCAGACGTAATCCACTCCTGAGAAAAAGGCATGTGAAAGACTCTGAGAGCATGAGGCAAAATATTCTGTGGTCTGATGAGATCAAAATTGAACTCTTTGGCCTGAATGGAAAATGTTATGTCTGGCAGAAACTGAGCACAGCTCATCACTCATCTAATACCATCCCCACTGTGAAGCATGGTGGTGGCAGCATCATACTCTGAGGGTGCTTTTCAGTGGCAGGGACTGGAAGACTTGTAAGGATAGAGGGAAGAATGAATGGAGTGAACCACAGAGAAATCCTTGAGGAGAGCCTGCTTCAAAGTGCAAAAGATCTTAGACTGCAGTGATTTATGTTCCAACAGGACAATGGTTCCAAGCATACAGCAAAAGCAACACTGGAATGGCTTCAGAACAAGAATGTGAAAGTCCTTGAGTGGCCCAGCCAAAGCCCAGACTTGGATCTCATTGAGAATCATTGGAAAGACTTGAAGATTGCTATTCACTGACACTCCCTATCCAAGTTGACATAGCTTGAGCAAATCTGCAAAGAAGAATGAGAGAAAATCCCCAAATCCAGATGTGCAAAGCTAATACAGATACATGTACCCAAGAAGCCTCAAAGCTGTATTCTCTGCGAAATGCGCTTCAACAAAGTATTGACTCAGGGGGTTGAATACTTATTGACGCAAGACATTTCAGATTTTCATCCTTGATTAACTTGTAAAAATTTCGAAAAACATGTTTTCACTTTGTCATTATGGAGTATTTTGGGTAGATCGCGACAATTTTTTTTTTTGATCAATTAAAAAATTCAACTTTGATTTCAGGCTGTAACACAACAAAATGTGAAAAAGTCAAGGGCTGTGAATACTTTCTGAAGGCACTGTATATCACAAGGCAATTCACAAAACAATTGCCAAAGAATATCTGGATAGAACGAGCCTGATCCTGAAAACATCCCTCTCCACAAGGAACAAAATCAAAGCCATAAACGAACAAGCAGTACCAGGATTTCAATGCAGCTGCAGAATAGTAAACTGGCCGCAATAAAAAAAAATCGAAAAACTAGATATCAAAATAAGGAAACTCATTATATTATCCACAACATGTTCTATAAAAACCAGTGCCTCCCAATAATGTACCTGCTCAGAAAATAAGGAGGTGGTGGCCTGCTGGAACTCAATCAAGTGCACATCGTAAGGACTGTAGGATTAGCGGAGTACAGGATAACTTCAACAGACTACAGAATACAATTTGTATGCAATCATGAAGACAACAAACCAGAAAAGGTATCTCTCACTCACCTTGCAAGAAACTTCCAAAAACAGGTGCAAATAGAAGATGTCCTGCACCAAAATGAAACATCAACACATACAGATGCAAGAAAGACAAACACAATATATAAGGTGAAATATCAATTTACTTACAAATATCAAAATACAGCGACAAATGAGAGAAAGACAAAAGAGCAGGAAAATTCGAAAAAAGTCAGAAACATTGGGGATAGACAAAGAAGGCTCATTGGAATGGCTAATAAGAGGTCAGCTCAATTGTGACAGAGAACGAACCTGCAATAATAAATGCCCAAGACCAAGGACACTCCACCAACGGCTTTACAAAGATGGCAGGACTGCGTCAATCGGACAGGTGTATATTTTGCCTGGTAGACACAGCTAGCATGAGTCACCTCCTATTGGGATGAAAAAAAAAAACTCGTATCAGAACAGCTGTACACACAAAGGCACAACCAAATATGAGGAGTAATCCACTGGCACATCCACAAAAATTTCAATTTCCCATTTCCACAAAATTCATGGAAACAATAACCAAAGGCGATCATTGAAAACGAGGATGGAATGCACATGTACAACCTGATGATCCCATCCAGCGTGAACATAGAAAACAAAGCACTGTGACCGGACACAGTACTCAGATACAAAAAGGAAAAGAAGGATTTGTTAATTGAGGTTTCAGTACCCAGAATTTTTTTGTCTAAATAATGCAGAAATCAAGAAAATGATGCAATATTAAGACCTCAAGAAGGAAATGAAAAGATCTTGGAAGTTGAAGAATGCCAAAATTGTGCCAGTGATAAATGAAGCAATGGGAATGATGAAGAACACCCTCACAAAGATCCTTCAAACCATTCCTGGGAACATCAGCAGAAACAAACTACAGTTGGAGGCTGTCTGGAACCCAGTGACGATCCTGAAAAGATCCCTCAGAACAGAACTCAGACCAAGAAAACTTCACAACTTGATCCATTAATCATGATCTCTTACCAAAATGGAGGTGGATATTTCGAGACCTGGGAGGACTCTGTTCCACCTTCTGGAACCTGCATATGAAGATAACGACACACACACACACACACCAATACCTATTTGGCATGCCTTGTACTATTTGAGTGTGTCTCATTCATAGAACCTTTTTGAGCTCTGCAAATATGTTTGGAGGAAATAATTGCATGACATAATTCGCGTGATTTAAAGAGCGAAGCAGTGTTTAGAATTGGCAGTAATTTAGAGACACCGTAGAACTTTGAGAAAGCCAACATGTGGGTATAATGACTTCAATATTGGAAGACAAGACCGAGTGAAGACGGCATTTCACCCCACGCCCTCACAGCAAACACTCTCCCTTCCTCGACCTACAACGTACCCAGCCCACCGATCGCATGCCGCCGTCAGGCTGGCAGTTAATATTTAAAGATGCATTTTCTTCGGAGGTCGCCGAGATGGATGCTCGGAAGGAAATCGATATGTTCTCTCCGGGAGCCACCCTTCGCTTCCTCACCGCCCGTCGGGAGACCCCACGCACCCCACCCCCGGGCATCCGTCGTGCAGGGAGCACGCGACACGTCCTGGCGCCGGCTCGTCCCGGCGCAGAAAACCCGCACAGGAATTCCTCTCCGTCTTATGCGCTGTCTGTAATTATGAGGGTCGGTCCTGCGGCCCAACGGCCGAGAGAAGCCATCCATTGCAGCGATCCATCGAGTGTTAACACACTACTCATTTACGAAGACGGGGATTAAATGACCGGTATAACATAAATGCATACCACACACAATGACCGGTTATCGATTGGCGAAAACGCAGCTTAGTATGCATTAGAACTCAACGCCCTGTGATTTATGACTTTCACCACTGGCCTCGTTAAAATGGATTGCCGTTTTATTTAGCTCGTCTGGGTGTAATGGAACCGCTGATTTAATGCTCTATGGGGTGTACTTTTAAAAGCAGCTGATGAAAGGCAAAGTGTTATTGTGTGCTCTTCTAATCCTGCTCCGTGTGTGTGTGTGGTGTGACATGCTTGCTTTATCAATTTGGACACTCACCTATACCTGCAGTTCTGCATCAACCAATTGCTTTTTCCCATTTTTGGCCATTTTCACATCACTGGATTGCTTTGTATGTTCGAGTAAAATAAAGTAAGAAAATTTAATTGCCATTTCGTATGTCGAGAGGTGCGTCCCCTTGCAGTCATGGTGAAAGGCGAGCCCGCGAGGCTAAAATAGTGTCTCATGGCCAACGGTCGCACCAACAGCTGGGACGATCGCTCTTTGTGTCTGTATCTTCATCCGGGCTGTGATCCTCATTAATCCTTCGCGGTCTTTTTTTTCCTCCATCTCCACCTTTCCACCTGTTTCTTCAGATCTTCATTATTTGCCCCTTTTCGCTTGTACAGAACGACGTGATTTCCACGCCCCTGATGGTCCTCTCGATTTTTAAACCCATTTGTGCGGCTATTCTCTTTGATGCCCCAATGGCTGCACGCACTCGATTACTGATGAACACGAGCGAAATCCTTCTGTGGAGTGTTCTAAAGTGAACGAGACTTCGTTAAGATGAAGACCTTGTCTGGGCATTTGTCGAAGGCAAAATGTCCGGTTTTACCGAGCACGATGTCCGGTCGTAGTCGCTGCTTGTGCGCGACTCTCACGAACATGCATTGAAAAAGTGAGCGAAGCATTGCCCTCCCAGTGACTCAGAACCACTGCGATTTCATCACTTCATTCAGTTTTGGGCTGTCGTCTGCGTGAAGCCTTCTGTGATGTTTAATTCCCTTGGTTTCAACCAATGGGTGCATTTCCACGTGAAAATTTGGCGCGCTTTTTTGAACGGCGACACAGGTAGCCAATGACGTCAGGAACGACTCTGACAATTAGCCACCTTTACCAACATTTCGCCACATTCGATCATGAGTCATTGGTTACAAGGTGATGGACCAAAACTGATCAATAAAAGAACCGGAAATGTACCTGGTGATAAACATGGGAAAATATTTGTTTATATAATATAGGAACCCAAGATCTCCGATATATTCCCCTTGGGGACAATCATTATTGCATTCATAATATGACAGATGTTGGACACCAACCACATCTCCCATCTCTATCCACCTCAGGAGAAGTGCAGGAGACAGACAGACAGACAGACAGACAGACAGAGAAATAGAAAAAGGTTTTTTCTCTCTAATTTCGAGAGATGTTCCTGCACCATTCACAGCTACCAGGATGGCCATGAGGTACGCACACTCATCTTTAAGGTGTTTTGCCTGGGTTAGTATCTTGACCCAGCTATAAACTGTCATCCTCATATTTCACAGGCAGAGTGATCGATTCATCAATGTTTGTGCCATCCCTCAGATTGACGTTAAACTGAGCATCCCGTCTGTCGGCATTAGTTGGTGGTAGGCAAGCCATTGTGTGCACCAAGGCTGTATTACAAAAATTCGCCCATAACTGCTGCTGGGAAAGTCATGGCAAACTACGTAGTGTAGTGTAACTGTTGCAAAGAAATGCTTCAGCAGCACCGACGCTCTGTAGCAGAGTATGATGCATAAGAATCAGAACCACATTTCTTTCAACAAAGAAAGTGTTCGTGGTCAAAGGAGGCTCACAGTCATTTAAACATCCACATTATCAGAAATTCATGTTTGGTTTAATGAATAGATATGGCTTCACTTTCTACTTCGTCGTTGTTGTTTTTTTTTCTTAAATAAATATCTTGAAACGAAGATTTTAATGTTTTTTTTTGGTGTCCTTGTACGTGGATTTATTCCGGTTAAATGAATGATGTAGTAATGATTTGTGAGTGGAATGATGCTGTTTGAAATGAAAATATAGAGAGACAAGTCTGAGGACGACGATGGTTCACGAGCGGTATTTGACGATGTAGATTGTTTCAGAAGTCAAGGATGAGACAATGTGATAATGTTTGACCAAGTTATAAAAATTATCAACATGATGTGGTACGAGTGACAGGTTATTAGCTGCAAAATGTCGAAAACTCGGTTTCGTTCAACAACTTAAAAAATTTGACCTTTGCATAACCTTTAAAGGTCACAAAACAATGTTGTGGACATTAAAATAAAGAAACAGGATACGTGCTATAGCTGAATGGAGTTAGTTTGTCGAAGAAGGTCGAAAACCCGGTTCGATTTCCACAACTTGGAAAATTTGACTTTTGTGAACTTTAAAGGTCAAAGGTCAAGGATTATGACCTTTGGTGCAAAACTTCCTCTGAACATTCCAGGAACAATATAACGGCATATAGGCTAAATGGCATTTCGCATTCCTCGGATTATCCATACTTTGATGAAATCAGCGTAAAAACAAACTTGAAGGGGGCGCCACGGGCAAGGTATTCGAGATAGCGCAAAATGGTTTCAAGACTTTAGGTGGGGAATGACCTCAAGATTATGCATAAAAAATATTGTCATCCTAGCTCTCAAAGTTTGGGCGGTCGTATGATTTTTATGTCAAAATTCGCAATTTTCTAAGTTCGTGACCTTGTGACTTTGACCTTGGAACGAAAATGAAAAATCGAGCTCCGTGGGGCTATGCAGGTGCCATTGGGCTAACCAAATACCGAAACCCCTGCCATATTCGACAAACCCCTCGGAGAAGATATATTTTATGTCAAAATTCACAATTTTCTAAGTTTGTGACCTTGTGACCTTGACCTTGGGAGGAAAATGAAAAATCGAGCTCCGTGGGGCTATGCAGGTGCCATTGGGCTAACCAAATACGGAAACCCCTGCCATATTCGACAAACCCCCTAGGAGAAGATGAAAATTGAAATCGGCTCAACCCGAAAAACACAATTCGCAATTTTCTAAGTTTGTGACCTTGTGACCTTGACCTTTGGACGAAAATGAAAAATCGAGCTCCGTGGGGCTATGCTGCTGCCATTGGGCTTACCAAATACCGAAACCCCTGCCAGATTCGACAAACCCCTCGGAGAAGATATATTTTTATGTCAAAATTCGCAATTTTCTAAGTTCGTGACCTTGTGACCTTGATCTTGGGAGGAAAATGAAAAATCGAGCTCCGTGGGGCTATGCATGTGCCATTGGGCTAACCCAGCGTTTCTCAACCTTTGATGGCCCATGGCCCCCCCTACCGAGTTGCTTAACATTCGTGGTCCCCTGCCCTTCAATAAAAGATGCAGATTTCGTTTTATGAAATTTATTTACTCAGTCTTAAAAGATAAATCAAAGTAAACATTTTTCTAAGCAATACAATCAATGAGACACTTGCTGTTGGGCTTGTCTGCCGAGGCCTCTTATGTCCAGCTCCGTCTTGGACACAACAAGGCGAATATCGTTCCCAACGTCAAGACGGTTTCTGGACTTTCTTTTAATGGTTGCAAGGTCAGAAAATCCAGATTCGCAAAGATATGTTGTGGCGAATTGAATGAGCATTACGCATGCCTTCTTGCTGAGTAGTGGATACGCATCCTGAACAGACAACCAGAAGGTGGAGTGGTCTTCTTTGTTACTGAAGACCAGCTTCATTGGTTTTGAAACCTTCAACTCTGCCAGCTCCTCTGCTTCATCTTCAGTAGGTTCAATTTTGGCGTTAAACGGGTCTTTGTGCCACGGAACATCCAACGGTGCATCGTCGAAATACGATTTGAACTCAGCGGAGAGATTGTCGAGATGTCTAGTGATGGAATCTTTGATGCCGACGGGAAGCTCAACCCTCTGCGTCTGCAGGTGCTCGTCCAAGAAAGGAAACGAGGCAGTGGACCCGGCCTTGATTCATGCCTGCCAGACTTCCATTCTAGCAGACAGTCTGGCAAGCTTGTCTTGAACGTCACTGACTGTCACATCACGGCCTTGCAAGGACTGGTTAATTTTGTTGAGTCGGCCGAATATATCGGCCAGGTAGGCGAGCATCATGACGAACTCTTCATTGTCGAAGTGGACATGGAAGTTGTTTTCGTTGTCTCGCAGGAAGATTTCCACCTCAACCCGGAGTTCATACAGCCGAGAGAGGCATTTCCCCCTCGATAGCCAACGGACTTTGGTGTGGAACAGAAGTCCAACATGTTCCGCTCCCATTTCGTTAGCCAGGAGTTGGAAGAGCCGATGATTTTTGGCCTTCGCACGAATGAAGTTGATCACTTTGTCCGCAACATCCATGACTTCCAGCAAACGAGGCGGAAGAGTCTTTGACACAAGAGCGTATCGGTGTAGCGAACAGTGGGAGGATGTCACATGGGGCCATTCGTTCTTCACAAGCGTGACGAACCCTCCTCTGACGCCGACCATCGCTGGGGCACCATCAGTACAAATGTGCTTGAAATTCTGCCAAGCGAGTCCATTAGCTTCAAAAAAAAAAGAGTCCACAATAGCTTTGATATCTGCCACTGTCGTTGTGGTTGGTAGGGTATTGCAGAACAAGAACTCTTCCTTCATCTTTCCCTTTCTCTCGTAGCGAGCGAAGGCGATCAACTGGCTCTCCAGGGCTGTGTCGGTAGACTCGTCTAATTGAAGGCTAGCCTGGAGCGTGCTTTGTTTGATTTCGGAGCACACTTGACGGCACACATCAGCGGCGATGTCGTCAATCCGTCGTCGGATCGTGTCATTTGGGAGCGAAACTTGCTGGATCTTCTTTTTCGCCTCTGGTCCGATCATCAATTCCACCATTTTCTCTGTACATGGATTGATAAGGTCCTCAGCAATAGTGTGCGGCTTCTTGCACTTCGCAATTCGGTATGCCACTTCGTATCTGGATTGAAGAGCAGGTTTTTCTTCTGGCCGGAATCCAAATTTGGGAAGTGTCGCTTCACGAGCGTCGATATTATCTTCCTTCCTTCTGGGATGCATCTTGTCGCGATGGTTTGAAAGTTTGGAAGGACGTAGTGACGCATTTGACATCACGACCGAGCAGTGCAGACATTGCGCGCAGTCCACGCCATATTGACTAACATTCGTGAATCCAAACTTGACATAGCTGTCATTCCATTTTCGAACCTTCGACATCTGAGAAAAAAATTGAAAAAAACAAAATTGTAACGTTTTTGTAAACATTGGTTTACTATGAATGCTCTGTGGGCTCCGCCTTCTCTTTTAAAATCGTGGTTAAACTCATCTACCCTTTTTACATTGACACTATGACCGGAGACTGGTCACCTTAATTGTACGTTACAAGCTTCTGCATTCTGAATCGCAGTTTTTCGGCATCCACTCATGGCCCCCTGGTCAAAGGCGGATGGCCCCCTTTGGGGGCCAAGGGCCCCCGGTTGAGAAACGCTGGGCTAACCAAATACCGAAACCCCTGTCAGATTCGACAAACCCCCTCGGAGAAGATGCAAATTGAAATCGGCTACCGCCTAAAAACACGTTTTTTGGGCGTGGCTCCGCCCAAATGGGCGCACCACGCCCATTCTCAGGAAAACACAACTAGATCATGATATAAACCTCCCACCAAAATTTTATCAGGATCGGATCAAAACCCACGGAGCTATGCTCGGGACAGACAGACAGACAGACACACAACAATAACGAGTATAGTGGTCACTTATTTTTTTCGTGAAAATATTTTTTCGTGAACCAATTGAGTTTAAAGGAGAATCAGGAAATTGTGTGAGAGTTTCCACCTGTTACATTTGCGGATTCGGCGTGCAGAGTTTCGCCATTGTGACATCACTGAAATATTATCCACCACCCGTGCCATTCTGTTGGGGTCAGCTGCAGAAAGTTTGCCCAAGTCATTCACTAACTGGCTGTCCATGCCTGACGTTCGACTGAGGGTGCAGCATGAATGTGGAATTTATTTGTACATGGTTTGGCATTCACCGTTTCCACATTGTCTATTTGCATTTGGGTTCCCTCCCACGCATAGTATGGGTGCCTCACCAGTTAGAGACAATTCTGATGGAACGGAAAATAAGAAAATGGGCAGAACCGCTGCAGAAAAGGGCCCATTTGGGGTCTATGTTCAAACGTTATGGAGTGTTACAGGAGGGAGGGTTGTGTTTCCACTGCCGTTACATTGTGCTAATTAATCAATCGATGACAACTTTGTTCCATGCACCCTTTATTTAAAGATGCAAGTATTTAATGATACACACATTCAATACATGAATGATAAAAGCAAATCGCTTTGTTTAAATTCCATCATTGCTATTTCAACAGACACTTCATCTCATTTGCAAATCAAAACAATTGAACATATTTAGAAACGATATCATCACTCCGAGCGATGAGTTCAATGACATTTATTACAGGGATTCCGACTGCTGCGTGGTCTTATTGACGGTACATTGCACCACCTTTATTTTTTCAAATATAGTTCGCCGCAACTGAAAAAAAAACAACAGAATAAATAGAAACCCGTGGTTAAGGTATGAATTAGGGGAGGGCTGTCTTCATCGAGCATTGTGTAATATTTTAGGGGGTGTCTGTTGAAGCGTTACGGAGTGTTACGGGGGTGGGGTGTGTCAGATTTGAGCCAAAAATGTGTTACGTAATTTTTGAATGGCCTCAAAATGCGAGAACCTGAGGGTAAGTAGCATTATTGTTGTTTTTTTTAACCAGCCTCCAGACCAAGAACACCTGTAAATAAATAACGTTGAATATAAATATATTAATACAAACATTCAGAAGTTGAATGAAGAGAATTGTACAAAGGAAAAGGAAACTGATAAATACCAAGGTTCGAATGAAGACTGGTTACTAAGGACTGGGCCATCCAAAAAAGGAAAATAAATAAGAGAATGGCAATTATTTCACCACTAAATGTAGACTAGCTACAGTAAAAGCTTCTGCACCTATCCACCCACGGGGGTACCGGATTCTATGCCCCATCCCCAAAATTAGGGATCTGGATCTGCCCTTGGCTTCCATTACTGATTTTGATATTTTCATGTTGATTGTATGAATTATATTCATAACGTTTCAGAAGTGTTAATTGAATTACATAAATGTACATTGTTTGTATTCCTATTTGTTATCGGCATCAACATATATTTATGCATGTAAATACAGTCCTGTTGCCCCGGCAGTTGTACAGTTATGTTCAATTCGTGTCAATTAATACATATATTGTGAGGTTAGTCCCATCCAGTATGGTAATGTGCAACTATACATCTAGCATTGCACTGTACATCCAGACACGAGGATTTTTTATTTATTCTCAAAGTGATTCTTCACCATTGAGAGATGGGTCCAAAAACGATAAATAGCACGATATCTTAAAACGTTGCGGGCAGATTATGACAAAACTATATTTATGAGTTGGTTCGGTGACAAGAACAAGCCGATTAGATTTTTGAGGTCCGGATGTAGATCTGGCTTATTTATGGGATACAACCTTTATCTGTTCAGCCTCAGGAGGTATGTGCCCCACTGAGTGCTGTTCTTATTACTACAATGGTGTTGTAGTAATAGTAGTGTTGGATTAGTGGTTCAGGCGGCTGGCTTGGGAAATTAGGGTCCTGAGTTTGAGCCCTGTTGGCTGCTGAATTAACACCAGGTGGGGTTGACTCAGCCAGTCATCTTTCTGAGTTTGGCGAAATGAGTACCAGTGTACTGGTGTAGGGGCACAGTATCAGCGGCATAGTCACGCACCAACAAAATGATAGCTACCCAGCAGCCAAGCTACCATACTCAAGATGAAATTACTACAATTATTACAAAGAAATGTTACATAAAAATTCCAATAAAGTCCACATTTACCACGTTATAGCTTTATGATTTACTACTTTACCAGTTGCTATTGCCAAGTCTTTCTTTGACGTCGTCCCATTTGTTGTAAACTCCAGGTATTTCATGACTTCTGGTTCATAAATGTACGGTCTAACATCACCTTCTACATCATGAATATGACTATCGTCGTAATCCGGGAATTCTGGATCAGAAAATTATTCTTCAAATTGACTTTCTGATGAGTCTGAAGCGATTTGTGCGGCCATTACCCTTCACGTGCTTAGACAATCATACTGGTGATGATGTCACACAGATAACACAATGACCATGACAGGTTTCTGAATTTTTTTGTGGCAATACCCACCAGGTTGGGTTTTTGAATGTTAACACCTCAAAATATTCTAACAATTAAAACCCGTGTTCAGTTCTTTGTTTATTACTTAAAAATCAATATTGTCACCTTTAAAGAAAACATGTATTTCTGATTCTGTGGACCTTGAAATCTTCTTTCGTGTCAAATTTTCACCTGCTTGTGAGAAATAGGAGCTCATTATAACAATACTGAGCATTCTTCCATGCATAGAACAAATCTCGATGCAATTACCAGTGAGTATAAAACAAAATTCCACAAAAAAAGAAAAATACAGACCAAAACATAACAATAGAGGAGAAATAGGAAGGGGTTATATACGAGTAAACAGGAGAAAAATGCAACAAATAAAACCTTCTGAAAAGCACCACAAAAGATGTGGAGGCACGTACAACCTGAACTGTACACTTATATGGGGATCTACACCAACAAACAGGCTTTGCATATTTTCTGCAACACAAGCATTGCTGTATTATACTCCTCCATACCTGAGTGCCACAGCTGACAAAAGAAGACAAGAAGTATGTGTGGAAGCTTCCATGGTTTGTTGTGATTTTAAACATCTTCAACAACTATCCACGTAGTGTTTTGCAGTGCTTCTTGACCCTGAACTCAATTTTAAACTCTCCTGGCACCATTTTAATGAATAGTAAACTTTAACTGGTGTCTCCTCGAAAACATGTGAGATGAATTTGTGGTTTAAACTTTATCTGAAATCCATGTTTGGACTACCTAGCATGGTTCTGTAATTGTAGCATTGACCATTAGGTTGCTACTGTCCAACTACGCACAATGTTGAACTTGTCATCTCTTTCATATGCTTGACTTATATCTTCTTCTTCTTTCGGCTGCTCCCGTTGGGGGTCGCCACAGCGGATCATCCGTTATGATCCGCATAATGATTTGGCACAGGTTTTACGCCGGATACCCTTCCTGACGCAACCCTGATCACCTCTTACGACACAGGGATATGGTACACCTATTCTAACCAGGGCATACACCGGTCCCAGTACACTGGTACTCACTTCGCCGAACTCGGAAGGATGACAGGCTGAGTGAACCTCCTGGTGTGTATTAATTCAAGCGGCCAACGGGGCTTGAACTCAGGACCTTTTGGATCCCAAGCCGCTACCCTAACCACTATGCCAACACCAGGCTGGGGGTGCATGCATGCATATGCTTGACTTATATATGGCCTTGTATTTCGAAGTTCATAAGTGTCTGCTCTTCTCAAGCCATCAGCTGGCCAGCTGCAATGCTTGATCACACCTCTTGTTTTATATCTCTATAAAAAGTGTTTGGTCAATTTCTCTTATTTGTGCACCTTATATTTTTGAAGGATAACACCCCTGTTCTGTTCTGTCTTCTAATTTATCCATATCAAGGTGCAAAGCTCACTGTAAAGCACACATGATTGAGTTTCCTTACCACCCTTCGCCGCATCATTCAAAAAAAGTGCTCAAAACACTTCTCCCAACAAGAAGGAATTGTCCTGCAGTCATTAAACTTGGTGTAGATGTCCTGATATGTGTAGCTTTTGGCTGATACACATTTTTCCCAGTGGTGGGTCAGTCTCCTGTCCCGACAGGTTGGGGCACAGGTAAGCACATTTACCTTTAAGCTGTCCCATCTGCATTCGATCCCCAGTCTGACCATTAACTGTCAGACTGGTGATTCACAGGCAGGGTGTTGCATCCAAAGCGTGTTAACCCTTGGATGGACATTAAGCTGAAGAGCATCTGCTGGGAATAGTTATAGACCATGTGGAGGTACTCGCTATTACCTTCAGAAAATGATTTTCGTTGTGCAGATCACCAATCTGGATGAAATCTGGCATACTTGAAGAATTTTAGACGCTGAGTCCAAATCCACTTGTTTCCACGTCGAGGATGTGACACAATTGGTCATTTTTGGCAATTAAAGATACACCGAACATTAAAGCACGATTTTGACACAGAAATGAAGAATCAAGGAGAGACTGATATGTACGTCAAAGAAAACTCTTGTGAGGTCCTAAAATGTGAGGTCATACAATATGTTTATACAGAGCCCTATTCACTGTTACTAAAGATGTTTATAATTAAAGGTCGTAAACCGAAGCAGTTACCTATTTTTACCGGCCAAAAACGTCTGGACTGACCAGACAGGCCTTCGAGTTGGACCAAGGCAACTTTTTGCTTAAAATGCAGCCACACTGGCTATTAAAGGTAGTTACATTGACTATTAAAGGCGGTTACAGCGCCTATTAAAGACAGTTACATTGGCTATTATGGATTAAATCAAAGACAAAGACACTGCGCGACTCAGCCTGATGAAAAGTAGAATCGCCACAAGAGGATTACTGTCTTAGAACTACAGTATTTCTTGCTCTGAAGTGGTTGCTGAACTTGGCTCTTGACTGCTGCTATTACAAAACTCAAATCCACTATTACATGCTAACCAACCTGAATACTACTGTGTAGTAGATCACCACAGCAAAAGCAGTGTGACACCCGCATTCACAGTTCGTCGTCGGAATCATCGTCAGTTCTGCTTTCATCATCCATAAGTTCCATTTCTGGACGGGTCTGTTCATCGTTGGTGCAGTTTTGACACCCACAGCACTCTGCGCAGGACAGTCCTTTTGACCGGCAAGAACACTGGTTGGTGTCGCATTTCATCTTCTTGCAATTACATTTCGTCGCCTCTAACAGTTCCTTCGGCGCTGGTGGTTTGTTCAGCCAGTGAACAATCAGTGCTCCGTTGCGTTCCATCCATCCGTGAAATGTAGGAGAAGGGGCTTCTATAAACCTCTCAGTCACGCGGTGGTGGATCGCCGACTGATAGTTCACTCTTTTGCAATGCAGCATCAGAGCGTCGCTTGTAGGTGGCAACTTCTGTTCTCCCAGCGACTGGCTGCAGAATTGCTTGATGCGAGCCTCATCCACACTCTTCATGGTTGGCTGATTGTACATGGCGCAGACGAATTGTTCCAAATCGTGAATGATATTCTGATCTAGCGTGAATTCTCGACCAATGCTCCCGAAACAGGTGATGACATGGGGACCCTTCATCATCAAGTCAAATGGCCTTGTTTTGCCCTTACCGTGGAATGCACTGGTGGTATCACTTCCCGTGAAATTGTGCAAACCTATCAACGCATCGCAGACAGAACTTTCCAAGGCATTACTCAGCTTCCTAATGTCAACGACAATAATGTCCTTGGGACTTCCTGTGACCAGATGGAAATTTCGTGTCCGAATCGACTTCGAGTGAGCCAATGCCAACACAAACACATCGGTGTCGAAACTCTCTATGCGCACCGACTCTTCATTCTGTCCTGCGTGAGCAGAATGTAGCAGGAGCTTCGTGTCAGCTTCCTCATGGTCACATTCAAGTTCAGGTACTGACGACACAGTCATGACACCATTGATTTTCTCACATTTGCCGGCATGACTGACGTACAACAGCATATCGCCCAGTTTTGATGGAGAGATGTTTCTCGTCCACGATTCGACGATGAACTCTATCAACGCCTCCTTGTTGACTCCGCTCAGGAGATAATAGGCCCACTGTTTTGGAAGGTGTTGATCACGTCCGTAGATGGTTCGCACCTGAAGATCGCCCACCCTGCCCGCTCGTCTGGCATGCTCCAGGCACTTGATGCTGATACTTGGGTAAGTATCAAACACCACGTCCAGTCTCGAAGATTGGTTATGTCGTGCTTTGGCCACTACGATGTTCAGCACCATCTCCTCCAGTTTGCCGAAAGTGTTATGCAGTGAACCAGCCTTTATCGCCTGAATAATGGCCATTCCATCCACAATTATTGCACCTTGGATAGGCCGAGCGTCCACACGGCAATGGGGCCACAGTTTCAGTATATGGTTGCGGAGTTTGGCTTTGTCCGTCTTAGCGATCGAAACATCACCGGATGCCAGCGGGAAAGATATGTTCGCCAGTGGGTACGCGAGCAGATTGTGGAGTGTTACATTGCTTTTCTCTCCAATCAACAGCAGTCGTGTGAAAAGACGACGTTCATTTGCAATTTCAACCTTCGGCGTCTGCTGGTGGGGAGTCACCGACTTGCCTCGCGCCTTCGAGAAAGTTGCCAATTTGGCCTTCGAAATCGGACTGAAGAATGGGACCTCACCCGAGAGAAGCCGATCACGCATGAATTGCACGACAGCATTCTCTTCCTTGACATACGCGTTCATCAAGTCCGCGGAAGTGGCTGGAGGTGCGATGACACCTGAACTAATATTGACGAATTCAAGGTGAGCGCCGGAGAAAGGGTTAATCATTTTAAGTACTGTGTCCATCACTTGTACCACCACTGCTTCGTTTTCTTCGAGCTCGACACATCCAAATCCTTTCTCGTTCGGGGCTCGTCGTGGATACCCGCCATGGACTCACATTTCCTTGCGATTTCCGCACGTGCTGGTTGGGACAGGATCCACTTCTTCACAGCTGTGCTTTTCTGAGTGTAACCAATGATTCCTCGACTGGTCTTGCTGTCCCAATTTAAAGTCTGCTATATGATCTGATCAAACGCAACACTACTAAATCCATAACAAGTATGCCGTTGGGCAGTCCATTTGCCATCCATGCACGCTTGATAGGTGTCTGGGTGGGAGTGCTCTCGCCCGGCCATTTCCAGCCAGTAAACGGGTAAGTACCTTGCATAGTTTAGGTGATCGTACGCAAAGTACCAGGGCATTGACGCTCTCGTGATTGCAAGGTGTTTCGGCCAGTTCGAAGTACGAGTTGCCCGTATAAGCTCTAGTGCTAGCTCCACCATTTCCAAGTAGGAGCACCAGAATGTGAATGTTTTGCTCGCTGTACATTTCTGCTGTCTGAAGTCGCTGTAGCGTGTGAACAGTTCCGAGACCTCTTCCGATGACAGTAACTGTTCGAACAACGGAGAAGTAAACGTTTCCTGGAGATGCTCTATACACCTCTCGAATCGCACACGCATCTCCTCTGCGAGGGAGTCCATGAAGGCCTGGAAGCATAGTCTTCCTAGGGCTTCGTAGATGAGCTTGTGACAGCGCAGACTCCTGTTATAGTGGTGGCCATTTATTACTGAATTTGCAGAATGCTGAGCGACAATACCAGATTATATTATGAGGTCTAGCAGACCTGCGTCTCTGAATCTTTTGCCGATCATGCTTAGGAAGCTCATGAGTTGGTGGAATTCGCCGAGACGAATTACCAACCTTTCTGTCAACTCCGAGTGCAACCAACGAATCTCCTGTGCCTTACTGCAGATCGCAAGGTCGAAGACTAGAACTACTTCTTCGCATTACAGTTTATCAGCCATATCGATGCTTTGTCAGGTCAGGTCAGATCTGTTAACTGCTACAGGTACCACATAAACCTGCACTAACCTGTTCCATGGTCGGGTTGTCGGCGACTAAACCGTCTCCCCCACCAGGTTTTCTGGTGAGGGGGGTGTTTGGATATGAACACACAGCAGGATTAAAAACAAAACCTGTCAAAGGGCGGAGGAGCTCCTTGTGAGCCAACGGCCATCCATATCTAGTGCCCAACTGTGTCTGCGGACGTCCTCCTGCAGTTGGGTTACTTTTTTATTAGGAGGTTGGTGGCAGGATTTGCACTCCGGCCACCGTAAAACCCTTCATTCCGCAAAACACAAAAACGCAAAAAAATCTGAAAACCCACTCCGTGGGAGTACCTCCTGTACAGCTTCCCTTCGCAGGGCAGCTCATCGGATGACGGGATTGGGGCAAAGCGCTCGGGACCCCCAATCTTTGATGATAGGAGGGAAACCACGGGGTAACATCCCTGGGTCAGATTTCGGGAGAGTGTGTCGGAGTGGTGCTGAGGTGTCGTCCACCAGACGGCGGTCTCCTTGGGTTAACCTG
>BROF01003264.1:26536-58107 GCA_024346535.1 Eptatretus burgeri | reverse complement strand
TGAATTTGTCTTTTTTCTGGCATATCACACAAATTCTTGGCAGTACACCAGCTGATTTGCCAGCCACCCTTTCTACAGAGGTTCTGAGGGATTTTCTACGTATGTTGTGGTATGAGTGCCCCTCTTCTCCTAGTCCGCCCACCACCTCACTGGCTCTAGCAGAAACTGCAGTAGTGTTGGCTTCTAATTTCCTTTTCCTGGCTTCAGCGGGTTTTGCATGATCCTTGTTACAAAACGACGCATCGCAGAACCGGTGACAGCCGGCATCCGCAGCAGGATCAGTCATTGGCAGCAGTTTCATAATTTGATCAGCCAGCAAACGGCATTTGTTGATAGTTTCACTATCTGTGGCGTCGCACCAAGCCTTCGCACACTCGCATACCTTACGCCAGCTCTTATCCGTGAATTGCGTCACTTTCTCATTATCCTCCACACCCAAGTGTATGAAACAATGCATATTTGGTTGTTGAAAGACCAAAAATCACTCGAAATCACACGACAACCATGGGCGCCGCCATCTTGATTTGGTCGTTTCCTCCGCGATTACAAGCATGCCACGCCCACTTCACGGCGGTTATTTCAAATGGTAATAACTGTCGGTGTGTCAACTTGTGCATATGGAAACAAGTAGGAATTTCAATGGTGTGTTCTCATGAATGTACAGGGTGAATTTCGTTTAGATTGGTGATCTGCACAACAAAACTGAACGAACCGACCCACCTCTACATGACCTATTACCCTGCACACGAAGCAAGGAGTGGGGTTAAGCAATTGGTTCACTTAGTCTGTCTTTCTTTCTGTCTGTCTGTCTGTCTGTCCACAAACGTCAGTTTATGATCAAGAAACAACTGAATTTAAATTGAAAGTTATAATGAATTGGAACATGAATCGGAACACGAATCTACAGTTAAGCAATATTTGGCTCTGAATTTTTTCCCGATTGCAAATGCGCAGAGGAGTGAAGTCAATTTTTTTTTTACTGTCTGCCCATCTGGCAGTCAACCAAAATTGAAAATCATTCCAAACAGAAAACTTGCTGTTTTTAAGGATGTCATAAATGTATACAAACAACAGCCATGAATAACTAATGTAACGTGTTAAACAAGGTGTTGTCAAAAGATGCTACATCAATGGTGGTAAGCATCACAATTTATTTTTCTCCAACTTTCAAAATCTTTGTTTTATTTAAATTTAATCATATACTTGAACATTGTACAACACAACTCGCCTTATTGGCACTGTCAAAACCTTTCGTTTAGCATTACATGTATAAAATATCATTGCATTTGATATCATCTTGACCAATCAAATTTTCCGTTCGCAGACCGCACCCTTGTCATTTTTTTATCAAGACTGCATGGGATAAGGTGTCGTTTGAACTCTCGAGTTGTTTTTAGTATAATGAATATATTATGATTGATTGACGCATGACATGTAGTCGCTTATTTGTTTAAACACTATACCAAACTTACAAAAAAATCACCACAAAATTATCTTTGAAAATACTGCACTCGTGCTTTGAGGTATTTCCACTTGCACAATGCTATTGTTGCGATGACATGCCATTGTGTTTCAATGACACAGGGAGATGAATCTGTATCCCACAAAGAGACCTGAACTGCTATACAATTTTTTTCTTTTTTTTGCTGACCACACTTTTAAAAATTAGCATCATGCCTTTGTACTCAAGAATTGCATAATTCTGAGCAATACAATTTCACCTTTGACTCCAGCCATTTTTTAGTATTCTTGAATGTTATTATATTATTTTGTGCAGGATCTAAGGCTCATAGTGGAGCTGCCACACATACACACATCTCACATACATGCACATACAAACAAATATATGAGACACAACACAGGACTGTTAGACAAGACACACACCGCCACTGAGCTTGGGGGAAGTGCCATCACTCCATGGGGCACTCTGGGTACCAGTGATGCCACAACAATGGCATTACCTTTCTCAATACATTCAGTGGAACATTTCCTTAGGAAGAATTTCCTCATCCCCATGGATGCCAATCTATGGGGATTGTCCTTGCTCTTATTATATTAAATGCTGAACATCAAGCAAGAAAGCAGCACGTCCCATAAAAAAACTGGAATGGCACTCTTCCACGTTGTGACGTCGACAGATATGCCTCAGCTCCACATTATTATTGAAGGCTTTAATGCTTTAAAAAAATGGCTGCCGAATCACGTGACTGATGTCAAGTTTCCCCCCCCCCATATAATTTAGCCTGAGATGACCCTCAAAATTTTTCATACTGATTGTATAAAACGTTCGTCATTTGCAATTATGACATCATAAAGCCACCGATGACATCATCAAAAAATCACACTTGTTTTCCACGGGGAATACTTGACATGTGCCAAGTTTCAATTTTTTCCATGGAGAGGTTTTGGAGATACAGAAGTCCAAAGTTTTTCCTTTTTTCCAACATGGCTTCCACACTACATGACCTATGATGTCATTATTATTGAAACATTCTACATGAGTAGTTGCATCCTTGGTGAAAATTTATTGTCAATCAGATAAGCAGTTGCAGAGAAAAGAGAGCCAATTAGCATGGACGGATGTACTAATGGACGGACAACTTGAAAACACAATGCCGTCAGTCACTTCGTCAAAGGAGGCATATAACGTTTTTGGTATGACTCGGTTGGCGTATGAACTGCCGATTGCCCAGACTCAGAGTGGATGCTCCAATCATTTCCCTTTCTTCAGCATAAAATTCCCAATAGGATTTTAAATTTTCCGGATAATTAATGTCAGACTTCATAACTTAAACAAATTTGCTTGCTCGCAAAATATTTTGATTTTAAATCCACATATATTGAAATACATTTTTACACTCCATTTTGGTGCGGTTATCATCCGAACGGAGCACCCTGTTCGTGAACAATGTCTGTTTATAATTTTGTGGTATCACCTGCTTTATCTCATCTATATGCAGTAAATAACCCCCACTGTCCATGTTGACTAAACTGCAATTTTTCTTTTTTACCTGGGTCGAATTTGAGGTTTACCGCTGAATCAAAAACACCTGTAGTGGGGTAGCTTAGCTGATCAATTGTGCTCTCTTAAAAGCATGAAACTTGGCACATGGTTAGAGTAATACAATACAAAATTTTTTAGTCCAGGGGCCACCAGAAATTGCACCCTTGGATCTTGGATTTCAAAATGGCCCCAGTGTGGACCTGTTTTGTTAAATATCTCCTTAACGAGTACAGATATCATAACAGTTGAACCGCCTATACCTACATTTTATGGCTCTAGGAAGCCAATGGTGACATAAAATGTTTGAAAATTGTGGCTGCCATCTTGAAATCCAAGATGGCCACCATTGACAAGCTATTTTGCTCAATATCTCATGAAGTACTAAAAATATCAATACAGTTTTAATGCTTATACCTATGTTCTAGGGGTCTAGGAATCCAATGGTGAGATTGAATATGTGACAGCTATCTTATAATCCAAGATAGCCACCATACAAAGGCCAACATAAACTATCATCAGTGAGCACAATATGTGAAGGAATGAACCATCAAGAAAACATCACAAGCAGTTGGCAAAAAACCACAGTTACCGTCACTTGACTTTTCTAGTCTGTTGCATTCCCCATCACAAGAACAAAGTGACGTGCATGGAAGTGCAGACTTCTTACACCTGCAGCGATCAGTGCATCCTTTTGTGCATCCACACCGGATAAGTTCATTGCAGATATTTGCGGCTTCCGGTAGTGTTGTCCAAATTGGTTTAAACTGACCGTCGGATGTTTTTTTTCCCAACCCCACTTACTTGGACATGGGAGCTCAGGCTGTGCATGTAATGCCTGGCCCCAGCATAATGCTCCTTGGTACACTGAACGCCTAGCATGCTGCGCCAGAACATGGTGCGTCAGCGGAATTGATTCCAGAGGTCTACCTTTCTTTGCAAACAGTTTCTTTCGCGCTGTAGTAATGTCACTACAGGTACTTGTGCGTTCATACATCAAAATGACGAATCTTGCAAGAATGCTCATACAGGACTGTTATATCTGTTTGTTCATGGTTGACTTCAGATAGTGCATCTGTGAGCTCTGGGAACGACTCCCATACAGCCCATGCAGTTCGCTTACCACGCCCAGCAAACGCTGACACAGTGTCACATCCTGTCAGTGCATGAAACATGGGGATGGCCTTAGACTTCTCAGGGCCGAGAGCAGTGGCTATGTCATGTGCAGGGAGGAATCACAAGCTCTTCCCTGTTCCAAAGGCTAACCATATCTTCGCAGAAAGTCTCTGAGTTGCCATAACTGCAAGTACGACAACATCTGTATCAACGGTTTGGATTAGGATCCTGTCATTCCCTCTCTGTGCCGCATCAGCTGCATGGAGGAACATGCGGCCATCTGCCTCTTCTTGGCTGCATGGAGCAAGTGATTCTAGATTCATGCGTGGTGGAGCAGTAAGAACCTCTGTTTCCAGTGTGACTTCTAACTCTTTGCTCTGGTCTTCAACTGACTTGATTATTTCATTGGACAGGAAACTGAAAAGTTCTGTCTTGTTTTGGTCGACACAAAGAAAATTCTACCATTGTCCAGGAACTGCAACTGAGGTACCCACACGTCGATGAACTCCCCTGCCACGCTTTTCTCGGGTCATGCTCTTCAGACTTTCAGGCAGGTAACGGTTCCACACCAGGTCAAGTCGGGTTGCAGATTTGTACTGGGAGAGAACAAATGGGATGAATACCTCTTTGGCATATTCCCCAAAGGTCTTCGCTGCTCCAGGCTTTAGCATTTGAACAATAGCTGCCCCATCAAGTATTATGCATGTAACCTCTGGAGCCTGTGTACTTGCCGGTGCATTTTCCTCAAAGCATTGCAAAAGATCACTCTTTGTTCCAGTTTGAAGCTTCCCTGCCTGGGACAGGGATGGAGGGAAAGTCTGATTTTCATGACGGAAAAAATCATCAAGGTTTCTCTCACGTGTCTGACAAGCAATGTAAAGGCGGGAAAACAATTGCACATCACTCATTAATGAGGCTACCTTCTGTTTGTCTTTAGGCTCGGCTTTTCCTGATGAGCTGCTAAATAATGGCAACTTGTTGCGGGAGAGGACATCATGAGAGGCTTTTTACGCTCAATGAGCCATTCTTGCACAAATGATTCCATATGCGGCTTTCCTGCTTGATTCCTAGTTGGTCCAGCCTGGAGGAATACAGGTTTGATAGATCAGCTAGCTTAAATACAGGAGCAATGGTGGCATCCTCCAAACGGGTTTCCTCAATATATGTCACAAGTTCTGCAAAATGCTATGCAACAGAGCATGTTATCGAGATTCTCGGTGCCTTCTTGCTCCGTTTCGACCATGGATGCATGATAATAGAGAGAGGCTAAACACTTTGCATGGTATTTTGCTTCAAGAGCCACCATATCTACGCCACTGAGACATCTCAGCAAGTCATCGTCTTCTCGAAGTGCAGCACACTCTCGAACACGTTTGTCTGTTTTGAAAGTAGAAACCTCATGAAGTTTCTCTTTTCCAGATGACCACCCACAGAAAAAGCAGAGCTCTTGAGAAATTGATGATGCAGAACTTGACCGAGTGCGCTTAGAAACACCAGATGTACCTTCACCTGCATCTTCAGCCAATATAGCTTTAGAACGCATCCTTGCACATTCCAGTTTTGTATTGTTGTACGTAAGCCTGCACGACCTATGCCAACATGCATTATGAGCAATGAAAGCTGCCTCGACACCATGACCTTCGTCCAATGTGTCAATGTTTATCATGCTAGGCAGCAGACCGAGGTTATTAAACTCAAGGAGATTATCAGCCAATGTTTTGTACCCTACGAGTGTTGCTTCACCTTGTTCACCTTTTCGTTGACTGGGAAACTGAACCTTTTCAGTGGTGTTCTGTTGACAAAGAATGCAGAGTTCCCACTGAGTAACTCAATCTATTTCAGCATCTGGCTTAGATGGATCCACAAGTTTGATGTGCTTTGCCATCTCCAGTTGCAGATGAATGGGCCTATGTAGGGTTGATCACTTGTGCAGTCACCATAACAATGGATGATGTCCCTGAAATGAGTAGATGCATAACAACTACCAGTTTCATAGTTTGATCAATATTTTAAAGCATCAAAAATTTATTTGTCTCTGAAATGTTAGCATAGACCTTTAGAGCAAAATAGCTGTGGATGGCGGGATTTCAAGATGGCAGCCACAATTTTCAAACATTTAATGTCACCATTGCATTCCTAGAGCCCTAAAATGTAGTTTTAGGCGTTTCAACTGTCTCGATATCTGTACAAGTTGAGGAGATATTTAACAAAACAGGTCCACAGTGGCGGCCATTTTGAAATCCAAGATGGCCGCCATACAGGGTGCAATTTCCGGTGGACCCTGGACTAAAAATCATTGTATGGTGTTACTCTAACCATGTGCCAAGTTTCATGCTTTTAAGGGAAAGCGCACAATCGACCTGTTTTTTGGAGCCAAGCCGCCCCACTACTGGGCTTATCTTTAACCACCAAAAAGATAAGATCATTTTGATACCAGTCATCAGTTTCAATCTCAATCGTCACACCAAAATCTATAATTTGGTGTCTGTCCATCTGACCGCAGAACATTCAGTCACTAGTTATCCAATCTCAACCAAATTTGCGAGGGGGATGAGGGGTCGAATGATAGAGATTGTAGTGACATAATTTGGCCCCCTCCCCAAGTGGGTTTTTCTCCCTACAAAAAAACAATGTTATGGTGTATAGATAGTAGCTTGAACACCATTCCACATTATGGCCACCACCATAGAGAGCAGGTGCTTCTTGTCTTTTGAAATGGAAATAGATTATTGTGTGTTCATTAAGTATGAGAAATGTAAGGACCATGATAGATTGGTTTTTTTGTATACATTGTCAAGGCTCGTATGAGAGCTAACACACACCGCACTGCAAGGGAGAATGAGACAAGAGGGGCGGGAGAGGGAAGGACAAAACAGTGGGGAACAGAGACATTAGGAGATCTGTGGAAGGTAGAGGGATGGAGCGGGGAACAAGGGGTATACGATTGATGTAGTTACGAACACGTAGCATACGAACACGATTGATGTAGTTATTATATTGTATGAAACCTCATCCATTTTATTGCTCACTTCTCCTGTCTATGGAACCATCTTCTAGTGGGTGTTCTGTCTCACTCTTCCCTCCAAGACTTCAAACAAGCAATGCACCACCTTTTCTTGTCACCCCCAATTCTGACCCATCCCAAGACGGCTCTTATTAACCACATTAACCTTTCTTAACTCAACCATCTCACCTGCTAGTTTCAGTACCCTCTCCTCCATCTCCTCTTTGCTGTTCTTTCATTCCCTTGATGTTTGTCCCACTGTCAGTTATACCTTGCTCTTCAATATGAGCCTCACTCCTGTAAAGGAAAGAACAAACAAAAATTGTCAAAACATGTTTTAATGATCATACTTCCTGCTGGGAAATATTTTGCTGAAATCACTTCTTGTTCATAGCATCCAATTTTCCATAATGGATGTGGAAAAATAGCTTGCAGTTATAAGCAAAAGGCAATTTGTCTCTTGAATATAGTGTCTAAAACAATTATTGTTTTGTTGGGCATTGGTATTGTGTGCCCAAAGATATTTCATCCTGTTTCTTTCATACTAATACAAACTCACAGGCAGGCGTATATAGTTTACTGTTGAGCTCCGCATGAGTGATTTGTTTTCAAAAGAAAGCTGAAAAAGTGCAATATAGACTAGTCTTGCCACTTTTCTGTGAGGTAGTTGTGCACAGTGACAGGTGGTGAGCAGTTTAAGTGGAAAACAATTATCGTAGGCCTTCCAAGAAGCTATGGTAATACTTCCTAATGAGCATATTTACGCCAGAGGAGAGGGGATTGCATTTGGGTCTGTTCGTCTGTCAGTTTGTTTGTTCATCTGCACAGAATGTGAGTACAGTATATCTTTTAATTACATACTATTGAAATGACGATAATAATAATAATAATAATGATAATGGTATATAATGATAATGATTCAATATTTGGGTGTGTCCTTCTTTCCATCCGTCCATCTATCCATCCGTCAAAATGAAAAAGAAAAACCTTTGTAACCCACCGTGGTTAATTCTAAAGGGTTCTAAAGTGTTATTCTAGAGGGTTCTCAAGGGTAATTCTGGATGCTTCCAAAGGGTTTCAAAATGTAAGTATAATGGGTTCTAAAGGGTAATTCTGACAGGTTCTGAAGGATCATTTTAATGGGTTCCAAACAGTAATTCTAAAGGGTAATTCCAATAGATTTCATTCGTTTGTGCCTACTTCATATTAAAAATGACAAACTGAACCGCTTCCTTCAGCCATGGTTGCATTTTTTAAGCATACAAGTCGATACATTTTCCCCAGATATTACATATAATGGTACTTTTCATGATACTGTTGTGTGGAAAGGGGATGGGGGGTGCATAGCTCGACTGTGGGATATTTAACATGGGCCATGTGTTTCGAGTAGATTAGATTGCCATGTATCAGGGACCTGTCAAAGTAAGTCGTCTTTTAAAATGTGATGCTGATGAGGCAGCGTAAGTAATTTATAGACAGGATAGTCAGGGTAATATTGCATGCATAAATACCTCTTGTTTGTTGGCAGGGCCAGATGAAGACTTACTGTCACAGAAAGGGACACGGAAAAAGCGTTGCTCACTCCAAAAGGACCGTCACGATCTGCCTGACCAGTGTGTGCCAGCCACGGTGGTGCAGAGTGCTGTGGAGCCTGGAACAGGTGTTGTGTGCCCAAAGATATTTCATCCTGTTTCTTTCATACAAATACAAACTCACAGGCAGGCGTATAGTTTACTGTTGAGCTCCGCATGAGTGATTTTTTTCAAACGGACTGCTCCGTTATGGGGCAGCTCAGAGGAGGACTCTCCCAAGAAGGACGAAGAGGGGCCGAGTGAAAGGGCACACCAGAGCTCCTGGTGTGCAAAAGGAGAAGAAGTTCGTTCCAGGTTTTGCTTGCTCCTCCTCTTTGGCTTACTCTGTCATTTGCTCACTTCAAAGCTGGCTCTGTTTCATCGTTGCTCAGGGAGGATGGCTTTGAAACGTGGACACTTTTCCCAAGCTGCACCGTCACTTTGCACTCCACACATCACCAAAGGGAAGTCCTTGCCTGCATTATTATCTTGCTGTATAACTGCGATCTGTGGCACCTAGTGTGGGTTAGGTTGTATTTATTTCTCATTATTGTACCTAAGTTTGTGTGTCCCCATTTCCCTGTTTTTGTATGTTTTTTTTAAAAATCGATGGTTTAAGACATTGAATTGCATAAATAAATAAAAATTGCAGAGTCACATTTTCTAAAATAAATAATTGTATAATTGTTAATTCAAAACACACTACAGCATGTTTCAACTTCAGGTCATGGATGCATTTCCTAGAAAGTGCAATGTTAAGAAAAACAACATGAAGCAGACGAGATATTCTCATAGACGTCATGATATAAAATGAGGTTATACGTTCCCAGGGCACATTTTCGGTCACCAACATAACTTTAACCTCACTTAACTATATATAAGAGACAAATATTAAACAAGTCAATGAAGAACACAAATTATATTCACAAATAGACAATTAACTGATCAGTTAAAGGGGTACTCACCAAAATGTTGGGCGAAGATTGCTTGTTGGGACAGGAAAGAGGTGCGGGTGCGGAGCGGAGGGTTTAGTTTGTGGGCTGGGATGGCAAAGGGGAGGTAAGCCCGGAGCATTACGATTCTCCCCTCGCCATGATCGGGCTTTCGGATGAGTCGCACAGCGAATCTGGAATCGAGAAGTCTCCGATCAAGCTTTCGCACAGGCCGCGACAAATCCGATGTGAGTATGTCTATAAATTACATACTATTAAAACGTGAGTACCGCACGTCTTTTCATTGTGTACTTTTGGAATGCGAGTATCTCTATGAATTACGTATGAATACAATGCGAGTCCTATGTGTATTAATTATTATGTTTCATTGGAACGTATGTCTTTTAATTACGTGCTGTTGAAATGTGAGTACGTCTATTAATTACCGACTGTTTGAACTGACTTCATATATATATATGTTACATCCATTAATTATGTACTCTAGGAATGTACCTTTTGACCCGTTTATACCCTTTAAACCCCTTAGACCCACACCACGCTGGACATTTTAAGACCCTTTAGAGTTAGATACTTCAAACCCCTTTAGACCCTTCAGATTGTTAAACACTTTAAGACTATTCAACCCGTTTCTTCCCTTACGACCTTCACACCTTTCAGATATTTCGACACTTCAGACCTCTTTGACCTTTTTAGACCTTTCATGACCCCCTTATACACTTTGGAGTTAAGACCATTTCAAACATTTCGACCTTTTCAGACCTTTCAACCGTTTCAGACCTATGCATCTTTTCAGAGCTTTGATCTTTTGAACATTTCGACATTCTATTTGCAATCAGTGACTTTTCATTTCATAAATTCTTCCATTCATTTGCCACACAAAACAAGTCCTGAAGAGGGTCTGAAATTTCTGATTGCTGTTTCTAGTTTGGGCTGTGGTATCTTGGATGCTGTGTAAAGGTTCTGGACTCGCAAATCCTAAAATAAAACGCACCATCAGTATCCTGAACTACAACAGTGAGCCGTGTCCGAAAAGTAAGCCAACATAAAACTGACAATTATTTAATTATTTTGATGCTACATCAGTCCTCTTGGGGAACAAATACGTGTGACGATATTCCACAAAACCCTTTGCCCCAAAACAATGATAGATTCAACATACAGAAGATCAAAATCCAGGTTGGTCCAGTTTTAAATTCAAAACGTTATGCTTGGTGCAAACACAATCCGAAGCATGCTGGTTGCAGCATCGTGTTATGGGGATGTTTTTCATCAGCAGGGACTGGGCAACTTGTTAGGGTAGAAGGGAAAATGGATGGAGCAAAACTACAGAAAAATCCTAGAGGAAAACCTGCTGCCCTCTGCCAGAAAGCTGAAATTGGGACGGAAGGTCACATTTCAACATGACAATGACCCGATGCACACAGCCATAGCTACCCTGGAGTGCTAGAGGAACAAAAAGATAAATGTCCTTGGTGGCCCATTTAGAGCCCTGACCAAAATCCAATCGAAAATCTGTGGCATGATTTGAAGATTGCTGTCCATCAAAGCTCCCCACGCAACTTGACTGAGCTTGAACAGTTTTGTGCAGAAGAATGGACAAATATTGCCCAATCAAGGTGTGCAAAGTTGGTGGAGACTGTGCTGTATCACGTGATTGGGTTTTCGTATATCATGACTCACCCGCTAGGGGTGGCAGTGATGTACATCCGGACGCGCAATAAAGCGGGGTTACTGCTACGCTCTCGCTCCCCATGTTCTGCTGCGCCTCGGATACCACAATTGGCTGACGAGGATGTTGAGTGGACGAGTCAAGGCGCACGGACAGGTGCCCGTTTTCGTCGGAGACGACTTCGAATTGTTTTCAGAACAGTTGGGGTGCTATTTCCATGCGAATGATGTGGTTGGCGGGGGCAAACAGAAGTCGATCTTGCTCGCCTCGCTGTAGGCGGAACATTATCGACTGTTGAGTGCATTGTCGATCATCGGCGAACAGACCGCGCGTAGAATCAACGACCTGAAGCTTATCAGGTCCGACCTCACGCTGTTCACATACACCTGCAAGAAGATAACGCCAGTCGGGATGGCAGACGTGTCTGTGCGGTACCAAGGCCAGGTCGCCGCACTTCCGTTGTACGTCGTGCAGGGGAGGGGTCCGTCTCTCCTCGGCCGAGACTGGCTGACCCGCATCAGGCTTGACTGGGCCGCCGTTCACCTTGTGCAACCCGTGCCGAGCCGATGGGAGGATCAGTTGGAGAAGATTCTTCAAAGACATCAAGGTTTGTTTTGCGACGACCTTGGGAAACTCAAGGGCGTGCATGCAAAGCTCTTCCTGAAGGAGGGGGTGGTTCCTCATTTTTGTAAACCACGATCGGTGTCGTATGCCCTGCGGGACAAGGTCAAGGGTGAACTGGATAGGCTGGAGGCCTGTGGTGTGATCGAACGGGTGTCGTACTCAGATTGGGCCACCCCGGTCATCACGGTGCTGAAACGGAAATGGAGACATCCAATTGTGCGGGGACTTCAAGTCCACGGTTAACCCGGGGTTCAGTGTGGAGCAATATCCACTGCCGTAAATCGATGAAATATATGCACGATTGGCGGGGAGTCAATACTTCATGAAGCTTGATCTGCGTGATGTATAATTGTATAATTGTATAATTGTTAATTTAAAACACACTACAGTTTAAAACACACTAAAACACATTTACACCTGCCGATGGATCTCGGGAGTAGCGACCTTTTGACAATCAACACGTGTCAAGGGCTCTATTGATATACACGACTCTGTTTTGGGATTGCTTCGGCCCCGGCCTTGTGGCAGAAAGCCATGGATCAGGTTTGCATTGGCCTGCCCGCTCAAACCTACCTGGACGATGTGCTCATTGCGGGGAAAACGGCGGACGAGTATCTTGCAAACATTGCCCAAGTGCTGACGAAGCTAGAAGCGTGCGGCCTGTGCTTGAACAGAGACAAGTGCGTGTTCTTCAAGCAGCGCTTGGAATACCTCGGGCACATCATCACACCGGAGGGCTGTTGAAAGGCCCTCGGAAGGTGGAGGCGATTCAGCACATGCCACCGCCTCGCGACAAGACGCAGCTGTGCTCGTTCATTGGTATGGCCCAGTATTACCAAAGGTTCGTGCGCGGGCTCAGCTCACAGCTTGCACCATTAACGTGGTTGCTCAGGAAGGACGAGCGCTGGGCCTGGGGGCCTGCACACCAGGCGGCGTTTGACCGCATCAAGCGGCTGCTCACAGAGGATACGGTCCTCGTGCACTACGAGCCTGCACGTCTGCTCTTGTTGGCATGCGACAGCTCTGCATATGGCATCGGGGCAGTGCTCTCCCACAGGATGGACCATAGTTCCGAGCGGCCTGTTTGTTTTGCATCCTGGACCCTGTTCGCAGCAGAGCGGGAATATGCCCAGATCGAGCGCGAGGCTCTCAGCCTCGTCTGGGGTGTGCGGAGGTTTCATCAATACCTGCTGTGGCGGAATTTCACTTTGCAGACGGATCACAAACCACTTCAATTTATCCTGAGACCCGAACGCGGGGTACCGGTGGTAGCGGTCGCGCGGATACAGCGGTGGTGTCTGTTTCTTGCTGCTTACAATTACGATATTCAGTTCCGGAGCACCGAAAAGCATGCAAACTGCGACGGGCTCTCGTGCTTGCCTTGCGCGGAGGGTCCAGCTGCGTCTGAGTCAGCGGACCGGGTTGATGTGTTCGCGCTGGGCCAGGTCCAAAGTGGGCCGATCACGGCCAAACAGGTCGTGGTGGAATCTGCTCATGATCCAGTGCTCGCCCGTGTCGTCCAGGCAATTTCTACAGGGAATTGGACCGATCTACCTTCAACACTGGCATTTCAGCCTTTCGCGTCACGCGCATCGGAGCTGTCGTTGGTCCAACGGTGCGTTATGTGGGGAATGAGGGCGGTGATTCCACCGAAGTTCAGGCAGCGGTGTTTGGAAGAACTGCATGTCAGTTCCCTTGGCGTCGTGAAGACCAAGAGGCTTGCTCGTAGCCTGTTGTGGTGGCCGGGGTTGGACAAAGACATTGAGCAGTTGGTTAAGCATTGCACCACGTGTCAAACAGATGCTGATAACCCGCGTCGAGCTTCGGGACTATGGCCTACCCCAGGCAGGGCCTGGCAGAGGGTCCATGTGGATTTTGCGGGGCCGGTTAATGGCAAAATGTTTTTGATTGTGATCGATGCATTCTCTAAATGGCCGGAGGTTATAGTAATGCAGCATACATCAGCAAACATTACAGTCAAAAAACTGCGGACGATCTTTGCTAATAAAGGATTACCCGAGGTTCTGCTCTCTGATAACGGGCCGCAGTTCATCGCAGGTGTATTTGATGAGTTTATGCGTCAAAATGGTATTCGACATCTAAGGTCCGCACCGTATCATCCTGCGACGAATGGGCAGGCGGAGTCGTTTGTTAGGATGTTGAAACGGGCTTTGCACAGGGGGGGGGGGGTGTTGCGCCTGTGCAGACGGTGGTCGATGTCTTTTTTCTCCAATACAGGAACGCTAATCATCCTGTCACGGGCCATTCTCCTGCCATTCGTCTCTATGGACAGGCATTGCGGTCCAGACTGGATTTGCTGCGACCTGGAGGGTCGGTGAGTGGGGCAGTGTCGCGCCCGACGCTGCTGTGCAGTTTTGGTATGGGACAGCGCGATTATTTCCATGGTTCCAAATGGGTGCCGGCTGTGGTCTCTGTGGTACTAGGGACGGCGAATTGCATGGTGCGGACTGATGGTGGGGAGGTGTGGAAGCGGCACGTGGACCAAATGCATGATCGCTGTTCAGCGTCACCCCCCCCCCCCATGCCGAGCGATGTGGCACCCCCTCCTGTGATGTCGCCGTGGCCAGATGTTGTATCGCCAGGGCCGGACGTGCCGACGCCCGCGGGGTGTTCACCTGATTCAGTCCTGCCCGAGGACGATGAGCAAGCTAGTTGGCCGGGGGCGATTGTTGTTGTGGATGGGGCAAGTCCGGCAAGGGTGTCGCCTCGACCTGGCCGGGAAGCGTCTGAGCCTGGGCCGTCTGGCGTCGCTGCCCGTCCCAGGCGGGTCAGGAGACGGCCGCGGTACTTGGAGGATTTTGAATGTTGATTGGTTTCGTTTGGTCATGTTATAATTGTCATTTCATCATTTGAATTGTCATTTTACGAGGAGAGGAGTGTGCTGTATCACGTGATTGGGTTTTCGTATATCATGACTCACCCGCTAGGGGTGGCAGTGATGTACATCCGGACGTGCAATAAAGCGGGGTTACTGCTACGCTCTCGCTCCCCATGTTCCGCTGCGCCTCGGATACCACAGAGACCTATCCCAACAGACTCACAGCTGTAATTGCTGTCAACTATGCTTCCACCATATATTAACTCAGGGGGTGAACACTTATTCAACCAAGATATTCTAGTTTTGTATTTTTAATGAATTCTCTGAAATTTGTAGAATTTGTTATTCAATTGGAAGTTGTGTGTTACGATGTGTAAATAAAGGTGGAAACAGTCTGATTTAATGCAATTTAATTCCAGGCTGTAAGGTAACAAAAGTTGAGAATTTTGAAAGGGTGGGCTCACTATAGGCACTGTAATAATCAAGCGTTCTTGATGATTGCAGTAATCATGTGAAATGAAGTCCACCTCAAACTTGCTTCTCATGGGAACTTGTAATTGTTCAATAATTTTATGCAAATCAGTTTGTTAAGCCAACCATGCCCTGTCTCGGTTCGACCACAGGAGCAGGCTCTGCAGACACAGTCTTCAGGCAATATTTCTTAAAGCTGTATCAAATGCCATTTTTGGCAGTATTTTACAGATGGGTTGGCAAGAGAAAATGATCCAATTTTGGAATAATTTTGATGAGGATTATGGTTAGAAATGCAATTTGTATTAAATTTATTTTGGTTTTGCTTCAAGGATTTATTTTAAAGGAACATAGTTAATGAATTGTTGTGTGTATATAAACAATTTAAACATAATCAGATTACAGGCAAAATGTTTGTTTAAAGATTTAAGCTATGGATAAAGGAAATAATACCAAATTGAAATATTTAGGCACGATGTCAATGGTGGTGATTAAGGAAAATATTTCCCTTAGTGTATTCTTGCTTGCCTTACATTTTGGCAATGGTTGCATTGAACAGTAATATGATGAATGTGCATATGTCATAAGTAAATGGCAAATTGGCATATGTAATTTCTAAGCAGGTAATCAGCGATGTTGTGAATGTTTATCAATTTTGTGGATCGTTCATAATAAAGGGGTTTATTTTTGCAATCATGGAATTCCTTTGACTTGTAAACATTGTATGTCAATTGTTTACCAGGTTCAATTGTATAAAATAAATTTGGTTGGCTAACCACAAGTGGAGAAAAGTACTCTGCCATTTTCCCAGGATGGCGCAGCGAAAGTTAATTCACACTGATGGACGGTTACACTTCAAACTGAGGTCAACTGTACTCTGGGTTTTGTGAGGGCTCCAAATCCAGACACCACCTCAAGTCTGAGCTTCACTTCACTCACTGAGACCTTGTTGGCACACTACACTTGCAATTTCCTCCTCATGTGTTGTTCCTCCTCATCCTTCCATTTATTTGCCACACAAAACGAGTCCTGGAGAAGGTCTGCAAAATGTGATTGCTATTTCTAGTTTGGGCGATGGTATCTTGGATGCTGTGTAAAGTTTCTCAACTCGCAAATCCTAAAATAAAACGCACCATCAGTATCCTGTACCACAACAGTAAGCCTTGTCGAATGGAAAGTCGACGTAAAATTGATAAATATTTATTTGTTTCTACACCACATATACATATCCTCTTGGGGGACGTACACATACAAATAACGATATCCACACCCTTTGGCCCCAAAACATTGATAGATTTAATACATAGTAGATCAAAAGCTAAGTTGGTACAGTTCTAATGCATCTACTGTAATGACAAGGAATTCAAACGACTTGAGAATTCTGTACATTGAGGCACTTCAATTTTAATATGACATAACCTTCCAGCCTCCCTCTAATATCAGTGAAATGAGTCCTGACTGCTTGGAACACTTCCACAAGCGGAGTGAGAATATCATTCATTCTTATGGTTTTGTCCTCTTTTTCGTTCACCCCATTTTGCATCTACTTACCCTTTACAACCATGTTATTCTGTGTGCCATAGGCCTCGAAACATAAATTTAAAAAAAAAACTTCATAAAAGTGACTTCTAAGGTTGAATTTTTACCAATTTTCAAGAATATCTAAACTAATAAAAAGGTGTGTGTGTGTGTGTGTGTGTGTGTGTGTGTGTGTGTGTGTGTGTGTGTGTGTCTTCTCCATAACTCCAAAACCATAAAACCTAGTGGCGTGAAACTTTGCATGCATACAAAGAAAACTCCAAGGAAGTGCCTGACTGAAAATTGGGTTAAACAAATCAAAAATATATTTTACATTTAAGATTCTTCAAAGTAGCCACCCTTTGCCTTGATGACAGCTTTGCACACTCTTGGCATTCTCTCAACCAGCTTCATGCAGTAGTCACCTGGAATACTTTTCCAACAGTCTTGAAGGAGTTCCCACATATGCTGAGCACTTGTTGGCTACCTTTCCTTCACTCTGCAGTCCAAGTCATCCCAAACCATCTCAAATGGGTTTAGGTCGGGTGATTGTGGAGGCCAGGTCATCTGATGTAGCACTCCATCACTCTCTTTCTTGATCAAATAGCCCTGACACAGCCTGGAGGTGTGTTTTGCTCACTGTCTTGTTGAAAAACAAATGATGGTCCCACTAAGTGCAAACGAGATGGGATGGTGTATCTCTGCAGAATGCTGTGGTAGCCATGCTGGTTTAGTGTGCCTTGAATTCTAAATTCGGGCCTGGGGAGTCTTGAATTGAATTCGGGCCTGGGGAGTCATGGATTCACTGGATCATGGGATGTGGTGCTGCTGGTACCTGTGCGGGAGGACGAAAGTCCGAGTCTTCAGGTCCTTGGTACTTCCAGTCTTGCTCTATGGATGCGAGACTTGGACTCTGACCAATGATCTGAGATGGAGACTTAATTCCTTTGGTACCCGGTCTCTTCAGAGAATCCTTGGCTATCGCTGGTCGGATTTTGTGTCCAACAAGCGGTTACTGAGAGAGACTTGGATGAGATTTGTTACCTGCATAGTCCGTGAGCATCAGTTGTGGCTGTATGGACATGTGGCTCATTTTCCTGACGCTGATCCTGCTCACCAGATTCTCTCAGCAGGGGAGTCTCGTAAGTGGAGGAGGCCAGTGGGCCGACCACGTACCTCGTGGTTGCAGCAGGTTGACCTCTCAAGGAGATGGGGATGGGTCTGGCATCTGCCTGAGGGATGGCCAGACGGAGGCCCCTGGAGTACCGGTGGAAAGTGGACGCAGCGACGCGTTGTTGTGGCACATGCTCCCCATACCTGACCTGACATGAATTCTAAATAAATTGCCGACTGTGTCACAAGCAAAGCACCGCCACACCATCACACCTCTTCTTCCATGCTTCATAGTAGGAATCACACATGCAGAGATCATCCGTTTACCTTCTCTGCATCTCACAAAGACATGGCGGTTGGAACCAAAAATCTCAAATTTGGACTCATCAGACCAAAGGACAGATTTCCACCAGTCTAATGTCCATTGCTCGTGTTTCTTGGCCCAAGCAAGTTTCTTTTTATTATTGGTCTCCTTCAGTTGTGGTTTCTTTGCAACAATTTGACCATGAAGGCCCAATTCATGCAGTCTTCACTGAACAGTTGATGTTGAGATGTGTCCGTTACCTGAACTCTGTGAAGCATTTACTTTGGCTGCAATCTGAAGTGCAGTTAATTGGTGATTTCTGAGGCTGGTAACTCTAATAAACTTATCTTTTGCAGTAGAGGAAACTTGCAGTCTTCCTTTCCTGTGGCGGTCCTCATAAGAGCCAGTTTCATCATTGTGCTTGAAGAAACTAAGTTCTTGAAATTTTCCAGATTGACTGACCTTCATGTCTTAAAGTAATGATGGACTGTCATTTCTCTTTGCCTAGTTGAGTTGTTCTTGCCATAATATGGACCTCTACAGTGCAGACAAAATAATGGTCTTTTACCAAATAGGGCTATTTACTGTATACTAACCCGACCTTGTCACAACAGAACTGATTGGCTCAAACGCATTCAGAAGGAAAGAAATTCTACAAATCAACTTTTAACAAGGCACACCTGTTAATGGAAAAGCATTCCAGGTGACTACCACAAGAAGCTGGTTGAAAGAATGCCAAGAGTGTGCAAAGCTGTCATAAAGGCAAAGGGTGGCTACTTTGAAGAATCCAAAATATAAAAAATATTTTGATTTGTTTAACACTTTTTGGCGACTACAAAATTCCAAATGTGTTATTTCATCGTTTTGATGTCTTCACGATTATTCCACATGTCGAAAATAGCAAAAATAAAGAAAAACCCTTGAATGAGTAGGTGTGTCCAAATTTTTGACTGGAACTGTGTGTATATATATATATATATATATATATATATATATATATATATATATATATATATATATATATATATATATATATATATATATATATATAGAAAGTCAAAAAAAAAATTGTTTCAAAATTTTCACGTTTTGTTGCCACATAGCCTGGAATTAAATTTCATTGAATCAGACTTTTTCCACCTTTATTTACACATCGTAACCCACAACTTCCAAGTGAAAAACAAATTCTACAAATTTCAGAAAATTTATAAAAAAAAACAAAACTAGATTATCTTGGTTGCATAATTTTCCATCCCCCTTATAATAGAAATTGTAAATTAGCTTAAGTGTAACCAAACACCTTCAAAATCACACACCAAGTTAATTGGCCTCCACCTTTGTTAAATTGTAGTAATTATGATAATTTAGGAATAAAATCAGCTGTTCCTGGAGGTTTCCTCTGCTGGGTGGTGCATTAAACATCAAAGACTCAACCATGAGAACCAAGGAGCTTTCAAAAGACCTCGGGGATAAAGTTGTAGAAAAACACAGACTCAAGAATGGGTATAAAAATATTTCAAAGGCCTTGATTATCCCGAGAGAACAGTCAAGACAAACATTAAGAACTGAAAGGCATATGGTACCACTGAGACTGCCTAGATCAGGCTGTCGTCCTTAAACTGGATGACCAAGCAAGGAGGGGACTGATCAGAGAAGCCACCAAGAGGCCGATATCAACTTTGAAAGATCTACATGCCTTTATGGCAAAGACTGATCACTGTATGCATGTGGCAACAATATCCTAAGCACTCTGCAAGTCTGGCCTGTTTGGCAGGGTGGCAAGAAGGAAGCCACAACTCAAAAAGCCCACATTGAGTCCCATTCGGGGTGTGCAAAAAATAACACTGGAGATTCTCAATTCCTGACAAAAAGTTTTGTGGTGTGACAAAAAAAAAGGATTGAATTTTTTGGCCGAAATGCAAAACGTTACATTTGGCACAAACTCAACACAACATATCACCCAAAGAAGACCATCCCGACTGTGAAACATGATGGTGGCAGCATCATGTTATGGGGCTATTTCTCATCAGCAGGGACTGTGGCATTTGTCAGGATAGAAGGAAAAATGGATGGAGCAAAATACAGAAAAATCCTGGAGGAAAACATGCTGCCCTCTGCAAGAAAGCTGAAATTTAAATGGAGGTTCACCTTTCAGCATGACAATGACCTGAAACACACAGCCAAAGCTACAATGGAGTGGCTGAGGAACAAACAGACAAATGTCCTTGAGTGGCACAGTTTGAGCCCTGACCGAAATCCAATCGGTACTCTGTGGCTTGACTTGAAGATTGCTGTCCATCAACACTACCCACGCAACTTGACTGAGCTTGAACACATTTGGCCAGAAGAATGGGCAAATATTTTCCAATCAAGGTGTGACAAAATGGGAGAATCCTACCCAACAGACTCACAGCTGTAGTTGCTGTCATAGATGCTTCCACCATGTATTAACTCAAGGGGATGCACACTTATCCAACCAAGATATTGTGGTTCTGTATTTTTAATTAATTTTCTGAAATTTGTAGAATTTGCTTTTCATTTGGAAGTCGTGGGTTATGATATGTAAATAAAGGTGAAAAAGTCCAATTTAATGCAACGTATTTCCAGGCTATAAGGCAACAAAAGGTGAAAATATTGAAAGGGGGTGTAGACATTCTATCGGCACTGTATATATATATATATATATATATATATATATATATATATATATATATATATATATATATATATATATATATATATATGTGTATGTATATGTATTGTTGTAGACTTCCCGCTCGTCAGCGTGCGAACGACCGCGTCTAACCAATAGCGGTCGCTTCGCCCACCGAACGGACAATCCAGTCGTGACTTTCTGGAACAACGCCAGAAACCAGTCACGGGTGGATTTTCAATCCCACCACGGCCCAGTCCGTATTCTACCCGCGTGAAATAGGGTCAATCGCCGGATATCGATATACCTCAGTGCCCGCGTGGGTAATCTACTGAGGGACCGTACCTCGGCGAAGGCCTGCTTGGACACGAACCGCTTAAGTGGTCCGTTCCGTTCTGGGATAACAGAGCAGGTATTATCGCCAGACCTCGCCGGACCCGATTCTATTTATCGGCTATTTAAAAACCAACTATATTCCGAGTGCAAGATGGGGCAGTTCAATGAGGGAATGGACGCAACGAACAGGTTTACATTCACACAAGGACATTCATAATAATAAAACAAGGCAAAACATGCAAGCAATTATACAAGCAACAAAAGCACGACAAAAGAACTACAACCGTCTACTTATTATGTACAGTCACTTGCACTTAACAGCAGTTCCTACTTATTAGACGGGCCCACGGACACACGTACGCACACACACGCACCCAATAAATGGTGGCAGAGGCCTTTAATAACGAGCTCCAGCTCGGAGGACAGGTGAGCTGAAACTCAGAACCTATCTCGAACCTCTCCACCTCGTGTGGTCTTCAAGTTGTTCGGACCCGGGCTCCAGCGAGAGCGAGCTGGATCCAATTGCCGAGCCGCGATCCTTCCCGAGCTCTCGCGAATCCTCCCGCGCTTCTCAACATGTGCTGGTGAGACGAGGCACCTATCCTTCCCATCTATGCGTCGCTTCCCCGAGGAACCATCTCCCACGCTTCTCAACACGTGCTGGTGAGACGAGGCGCCGATCCTTCCTGTCAATGCGTTGCTTCCCCGAGGAACCACCAGCACGAAGAGGTCGATGAGTCGCACAAAGCCGGGAACCAAAATGGAGAACAAAGAGCTCCACGAACCGAGAAGAAGAAGCCACCACTCGCAGCTCGAGCTGAGCGACCGGCTTAACTTCCTTCCAAACAGGGCAGCTTGGAACAAAAAGCTCTCCCGAGCCAAGCAGAAGCCGAAGCTCACGGAACCGTCAAAGCAAAGAGCCTCCAAAAAGCCTCCTCCCGAGCCAGGCCTCAGCCGAAGCTCACTGAGCCAGCCGAAGCAAAAAGCTTCCGAAGGCCTCAACCCTAACGCAAGCCAAGCAGGACCCGACGGTCTGCTGAACGACTCCCCTCAACTCCGTTCTCCAACTCTCGCCCTCTCCAACTCTGCCCTGAACAAAAGAAAAAGATCTCCTCTTATCCTTCTCCGCCCTTCCCCCGATCCCGGTGTGACTCATGCCCTCGTGCTCCATCCCCCCCCCCCCCGCTCAACCACGGGTGGGAAGGAGTTGTTGAGTCATGAGTCACGGTACGGCAGGATTCTTCTTCCTCTTCGCAGAAGAGGGGGAGGTATGTCTCCATTGTTCGTTCCCTAACTATTAAATCGATCCGCAGCGCATCTAATCAATTTCTGAACATTTAAACAATGAAAGGTGAGCTATCTTGGGAACAAGCACTTATCGACATAGCTTACTAAAGGAACCTGTATGTTGTGTGCAATCGAATTCCCTAATTCGTAACAATATATATCGAGAGAAACATATATATATACATATATATATATATATATATATATATATATATATATATATATATATATATATATATATATATATATATATATATATATATATATATATATATATATATATATATCGAGAGAATATATATTGTTACAGCCACGGGTACCAAGTGTATTATGAGGGGGTTCATCCCCGTTTCTCCTCGGAAGAGCCGGACCTGGAGCCATCGCTCACAATTAACTTCGTGATATGGTGGGTTGCTTTCGAACCACGAACGCCAATCAGTTAACCATGACTTCCAGTGTCCACCATCTAATTTTGCTGTTTAACGAGAGGTCACGTGGCTTCCTGAATGGAGAGCATGCCCTCGGCAAAGCACCAATCTTATCTTGATTAGATCTTAATTAGGGTGGCCGAGCGTTTCACCGTTGGTGCGTGCTGACTATGACAGATCAATTAGTTTGGTAATTACCTCCCAGCCTATCTAGGTTTGGACAATGCTGGATCAATGG
Source organism: Eptatretus burgeri (assembly GCA_024346535.1). NCBI lineage: Eukaryota > Metazoa > Chordata > Myxini > Myxiniformes > Myxinidae > Eptatretus > Eptatretus burgeri. The sequence goes on along the minus strand of BROF01003264.1, from coordinate 34,982 downwards.
AAGGAAAGGACAAGCACGGACGGGTTGGAACGTCATCAAGGAATTTATTAATAAAAAAATAAAAAGAACTTTTTATTTCCTTGTGGTGAAAACAAGTAAATTCAAATCAATCAAAATAATCGCAAGCAAATAAAGAATTAATCAGGCATTGATAGAAAAACAGACAAAGAGCAAATGCTTATCACAATGCCTTACTTAACAATTAAACACGAGACAAGGGTACCCAGCAGATCATTCAGGAAGGAAGAGAAATCCAGTCTCGCTCACCAAGTAGAAGTTGGCATACATCAAATAAAACGTCCCAAAATGTGTGAGTGGGCCTCGGTCCGTTGCCAGCACCCTGCCTTGCCATGCACCTACTCGCAAATAGGCTTGAATGCCAATCGACGTCACGTCGTCTCCCCCAGGAACCAGGGATGCCAAGAATCAGGTACGCCAAGAGCAGGTCTCGAGCAGAACCAGCATTAACGGTCAGAGCGTCACCCACCGTCAGGAGCCACCAGGAGCCACAAACGATGGATAGCTGTTCGGAGTTGTTAAAAGCTGAAAGGCTGCAAGGCCGTCACCAACTGTCACAAACTCAACTGTTGCCAGCTCACCAATGTCTGACTGGAACTGACTGGAGCAACCATCTGACTGGAACTCACGAGTTGAAAATAGCCAGCGCCTAGCTATCACCAACTGATACAAACTGTCGCAAAACTCTCAAAGCTGTCAGAACCGCAACCAGCTATCGCCAACTGACTGTCGCCAACTGACTGTCGCCAACTGACTGAAAACAATGGTCCTCCCATCCTTTTTATAGGTGGTCAGTCTGGGCGGAGCCTCAAGCAGACTTCAGCCAAATCCACCTTGCCTATTGGCGCATAATTGCACGTGACAAACCGCCCGTCCCGCGATCATTCCTGGCAAACGATGCCATGTCTGTGGTGCTGGACGAACGGCAGAAAGCAGCCATCTGCTAGAATTACCGAGCGAAACCGTGAAGCGCTCATAAAACGTCAACAACAATTATCACCTCAATGTTCAGCCTGATATGAAAAAGAGTCATTTAGCATCCATAGACCTGCTGATTGGGGTGTCAAACGTCGATGGAATAAGGTGGGTGTCAACGTTGATGGAAAAAGGTGGGAGAGCCTCCGTTGGGCTAACGGCTATCTCACGTGCATGAATGTGTCTGTCGTAAAGAGAAAAATATCATCCCATAAGAAAGGGAATCTATTTTTTACCCTTCTCAATGCATCAAAGTTAGAATCCCACCAGACATGGGGATGGGTCTATCCTGAACATGCATTTAAGGAAATAAATGTCTGAGGATCTTAATGTTTTTATGGCGGATCGAATGTTAATGTTTTTATGGCGATCATTTGGCGGATCGAATTCTGAAATCCATAAATATATATATATATATATATATATATATATATATATATATATATATATATATATATATATATATATATATATATATATATACATACATACATATACACTGCAACTCCATTATAACGCAATGTTCGGGATCCAAGGATCGACATTGTGATCTAATCAGATCGCGGAAATTCCGTCAGCCGCGTGCGTATAGCAGACCCTGAAATCTTTCGCGGAAGGCCGATGGAGTCGCGAAAACACAATGCATTTCAACTGCACGATGTTTTTGTTGAAGCCGATGATGTAAATATTCACTGGACTTTCAAGTTACTTACTTGACATAGATGCTATTTTAGTGCCAAAATCACAGCAACAAGTGATTTTTTGGTGAAAAATTGGATTAAATTAAAGTGAAAGTAAAAGACTTGTTTTCCAGGAAACAAGTGGCACTTGTAAATTTTACGCGATCGTGAAAATTGCATGTGGGGCAGATCGATAATTGAGTTGAAATTCGCTCATGCATTACAAAAGCGTGACAGCCGGTCAGAAAAATCATATTCAAATAATTCTGCTCAATTCGTCACTTCTGGAATCATTTGATACCAAATTTTTGGGTTTCACTCATTATAAACGCTTCCAGTCACTGGAAAACGAAGAAAATATAGAATGTTTGCCAAAAAAGTGGGGTTAACGTGCGTCAGGTTTGACCGATATATGAGGGGATAAAATGCCGTTTTCACATAATAGCAGAGATATCACGGCCATTACGGCAATCTTCATCGGAAAACAATGACGTGTTTGTGCAGTGCCACTAGGCACACGTCTATAGCGTCATCACTTCTGTTGTACCTTGTTCACGTGACCTACAGACCACTTTCACGTGCGTAAGAAATTGACAGACCTGCATCATCAGTTTCGTCGGACGTTGTTTTGCACGATCGGGCATCAATAGAGGCGATTCATGTAGATCGGTATACTGCAATTACGATGTAATACATATAATTGATATCTTTATTGCAATGCAGCCAAATAGTAAAGCTTATCATCATTTATGCTCCCCCGTGAAACTTTGACGGACACATATTACGCACGTGAACCGAGGAAACATCGCTCCGTACGAGCAATTCGTCAATCTTTCCGGCGAAACGTGTTGCAGAACAAAGGATTCTGAGCATATTCTCTGGGGGGAAAGGAGATTAATATTCCAATAGACGTATGTATGCGAGTACGGCTACTCGGGGTATGCAAATGCGTTCTAGGCGGACGTCACAAAACTAGTGCATAGGAATCAACGTTTTTCGGAACAAGATATGTAAAATCGGACAAACGATGAATTTTGATGCAGCGCACTTTATTACGGACGTGTCCTATGATATGTAACTACGTAGTGGGAATAGAATATTCGACACTGGGCAAAGGTATCCAAAAAAGAGGCAAAATTATAACGTACCGAATTCCATAAAGGCAATGTAACGCATTAACAAATTTTGACTCAATTACCGATCGTACGAAACTCATCAGTTTTTTTATTTTATTTATTTAATTATAAAGAGATAGAAGTGATATAAAATAATGTAACACATATATAAAATACATTTACAAAGTGAACAGAACATAGAACAGTAATGCAAACAGAATTTTTGAAAGAACAAAGAACGAGAACATGTCAACATGGAACATCAATGCATGTGTAACATGAAATAAAAGAACTGCAACTTAACTTGACAAAAAAGAAATGTAACTGCTTACATATAAAATGTTACATAAAAATCAAATCAAATACATGTACACAGTGAATGGAACATTTTACAACAACACAAGAACAGCTACATGTCTAAAAGAAAAAAGAACAAAACTTGTATGCTTGTATTATATAAAAGTGTTTTTTGGGGATCCATGGCAGCCTCGTGTAATAATGGATTTTGTGTTGTAAAGCGATCGCATTGTATTGGAGCTGCGGTGTACATATATATATATATATATATATATATATATATATATATATATATATATATATATATATATATATATATATACACATTCATAATATATATTTACACATTCATAATATATATTTACACATTCATAATATATATTTACACATTCATAATATATATTTACACATTCATAATATACATTGTGCGGTTCTAAGAAACGCATCCCTCCAAGGAAAAGGCATCCATCATACAGTGGTCCCCAGACAGTTATTTATTTAATATACGTACAGATAGACCCTTCCCTCATGTGAGCCTGGTGTTGGCGCAGTGGTTAGGGCAGCGGCTTGGGATCCAAAAGGTCCTGAGTTCAAGCCCCGTTGGGCTAATGAATTAATACACCAGGGGGTTGACTCAACCTGTCATCCTCCCGAGGTCGGCGAAATGAGTACCAGTGTACTGGGCCGGTGTATACCCCGGTTAAAATAGGTGTACCATATCCCTGTGTGTCGTAAGAGGCGACCAGGGTTGCGTCAGGAAGGGCATCCGGCATAAAACATGTGCCAAAATCACTATGCGGATCATACGGATGATTCGCTGTGGCGACCCCGAAAGGGAACAGCCGAAAGAAGAAGAAGAAGAAGACCCTTCCCTCATGTCTAATGGGTCAAACGGGACAAAGTGCGTTGTGTGGATCTCATAGTTCGGTCTGATTATATCTCGAACTTCATTCCTACTCTTTTTCTCTTATTCCTGCGATAAATGCAAGCAACGGCAACCTACAAAAGCCGTGGCCACGCCCTTCACTGGAAGAATGCGTCTTCACAAAAGTCAGCACAAGCATCGACAGCACAATGGGACAGGTGTAGGAATGCCATATCCAGAGGAATAGAAAAACAAACAACCTCATCCCCGCCGTACAGGACACACATCGTGCGTTCTTTTCAAACCATTTCTGAGTCCAATAATTTTATCTATACACTTTTCAACCTAAATCTACATCTCATAATTATATCCAATCCTTTCCTTAAATTAATGGTGTGGATCGGGGTTGGCACTGTGCACTCCACCACCTGTGATAAAATAACCGCAAGCATGATGGCAGACATGGGCGCAGCCCCATAATAAATAACCACGTTCAATAGTGGACCCACGCACACTGTACGGTGCATGAATAGCACATCTCTTCATCTGAGTCTGCGCAAGGGTTAACAATAACATCTTACCGACGGTCTTCACTCACCACAACGGCCACATATGTCTACCATGGATGGCAGACATCCTACAGCACCTCCGTCTCGATACAGTTGCTTCCAGGCAGAGGAATGCTGTACGGCCCGGATCGCTAGAGCCGCATAGCACATTGCCCAGCGCTAACCGCAGGTTGCCGGGGGTGCCCGGACGGGCATGTGGATCCAATGCGACCCTCTGCCGGACACCGGAGCACGGCCCGGGAGTGTGGTGCACAGCGATTCATATCATGGGGTTCGCAGTGAGATGATTCTGCAGCTCAGCTATGGCTAGCTGGATGTACAATGAGGCCGCTTCCGGTCATGGTGGCTGGGCCGTGCAGTGGCCAGGGCCCAATCAGAGCACCTGATTTGGGTGACGACATCGCTTCGGGGTGATGCCCCGCCCTGCACTGCATGGTCTATAAAGGACTGGGGCGAGGCTGTCTGTGGTTCCTGCTCGTCCGGCTCCTGCTCGTCATTCCTGCTTGTCCCACTCTTCTCTCGACTCCGCCTTCTTCACTGCCTCGTTGCTGAAGCCACCCACCCACTTGATTCTGTCTGTCACTCCGCCCACTCTCTCTCGACTCCACTTTCTGTCAAGGAGGGGTCGTCCTGCAGAGCTTCCCCCCAAAACGCACTTGGTGGCACGGTCAGTCAATCGTGCAAGGTATTGCAAGACCGTTAGCCTCATCTCCTCTCCTTTTCTTCTCATTAACTCCTCTTCATCGGGTTTTGTGTGTGTGTGTGTGTGTGTGTGTGCGTGTGCGTGTGCGTGTGCGTGTGCGTGTACGTGTGCGTGTGCGTGTGTATCATGTTGCCTCTCCTCGATTAAGTTAAGATTGCAGAAGATATATCGGGATAGGTCTGCTCTGTGTCTGCTAATGTAAATTGCTTGTTCTATTGTCGCACATCTTCTTTCCTTGATCAAAACTAAGATGCAGGCTTTCAATGACATCTTGGATGCTGCTGTCCTGTCTATGCATGTTTGTGGTGAGGATGTTGAGATCGTGGAGAGGTTCACTTCCCTTGGCAGTGATATTCATGTCTCTACTGGCTGCGAGTCAGAGGTCAACACACGTCTGAGTCGGACCTGGGAAGTCATGGATTCACTGGATCATTGGGTGTGGCACTGCCGGTACCTGTGCGGGAGGACGAAAATCTGAGTCTTCAGGTCCTTGGTGCTTTCAGTCTTGCTCTATGGATGTGAGACTTGGACTCTGACCAGGGATCTGAGAGGGAGACTTAATTCCTTTGGTACCAGGTCTCTTCAGAGAAGCCTTGGCTATCGCTGGTCGAACTTTGTGTCCAACGAGCGGTTGCTGAGAGACTCAAATGAGATTTGTTATCCGCATAGTCCGTGAGTGTCAGCTCCGGCTGTATGGACATTTGGCTCATTTTCCTAATGCTGATCCTGCTCACCAGATTCTCTCAGCGAGGAAGTCTCATGATTGGAGGACGCCAATGGGCTGAACACATGCCTCATGGTTGCAGCAGGTTGATCGGCATCTCAAGGAGATGGGGACGGGCCAGGCATCTGCCTGGGGGGTGGCCAGACGGAGGCCCCTGTAGTATTGGCGGAAAGTGGATGTTGCAATGCGCTGCTCCGGTGCATGCTCCCATAACTGACCTGACCTGGACTTTAGGCTGGTGAGCTTATGCCATCAAGCAGTGTCTGTCAGTTTGTCCCTGAGTCTGTAAACACTTCAGTCATTATCGCTTGAACCAAACGCATGATTTTGATGAAACTTGGACACAAGCTTCATATCTGATGCCTCACGAAGGTTTGTTCATTGCCTCAAAATCTATGCTTGTTAACGGGATCTATTGGGCATGGTTTGAAGCCCTGCCTAATAGGTATTTGCTCTCTTCTCTGAAACTACACACAATTTCAATGAAACGTGACCACAACCTTCATCACCCGTGATGTACCAAAGTTTGCTCATGCCATAAAAAAGAAAAAAGAAAATTATAAAAATAATAAATAAATTGGGGTTGAAGGGGGGGGGCGGGTTGAGTGACTGGTGCTCCTGATCCAGGTGAGCTTCAGGCTGAGCAGTCCTATTTTTTTCATATTCAAGAGTGAGGCTCATATGAGAGAAAGATAGAATTGACTGTGAGACAGACATCAAGGAAATGAAGAACATGAAAGGAGAGGGATGAATGGAGGAAGCACTGAAACTAGCATGTGAGATGGTTGGGTTAGGAAAGGTTAATTTGGAGTAATAAAGATGATGTGTCAGAATTTAGGATAACAAGAGATTGTGGTGCACTGCTTGCTTAATGACCTGGAGGGCAGAGTGAAATTAAACAGCTTCTCTAAGGAGGTTCTATATTCTGGAGAAGCGAGGAGTTGAGGTGTTGTGAAACTACTGGGAAGATCACAAGGTGCTGATGGTTTGGGCTTTACCCTTCCGACTCTTTTCCTCTGACGAAGGGTAAAGCTCGAAACTTGAACACCATGTGATCCTTCATGGAGGATAACTCCAATCATTATATTCTTCTTTTTATTACCTGTGTCACCAATGCACACCACAAGTTTTGTGTTGGAATTTGCAACCTCATTGTGGTTAAACTGACCTGGAGAATGCTCAACTTCGTGTGGAAATGGCTTGTAATTTTAAATAGGCCAAGGTGTACGAACCCTAGATTTTGGTACTATTGTGGGTATCCTGTTTGTCGATTTTTTTTTGAACATCCCTTGTGTACAGTCTATCCCACAATGAATAAAGCAATCTCAAAGCAATATAGGAAAAGCAATATATTACATACTAACAGGATACTTTTGGCTGACCTGAAAATACCCAAGAGAAATAACTCCAGTATGTTGGAGCTGTTTTCATCACAGAAACTGTAGATACCTTACATTAAATAACCTTCAAATATCCTTGCAGACAATAAATTAGGACATGATCATTATGCATTGTGTGCATTTGCCTCTACAACTGTCAATTAGTTTGGCTGTTCACTCTGATGACACAAACTCGTATATTCATTCTGCCAACGTATCACACCGTTTGGATGAGGTCAAGTGAGCCCCGAGGTCTCATTGCAAATAACACCCTTCTCTGCACAAGATATTAATTTTCTGGTTCTTTTTCACTTTTGTGGAAAGCCTTTTTGCCTATGTATCCCTCGAGCCAGACTTCCTAATTTCCGTCTGTGAACCTCTGCAGGGTATAAGCACTGAAGTTTTCTCTCTGTGGTTTCATAAATGGCCACCTGTGAAGTGGAAAACATGGAGTGCGATGTTGAGCTAAACCTTCCATGTCATCTTTTCTTCATTATATTTGCAGGAAACAGTCAGGAGGCTGAAGAATGACAAGCCTTGGAGCAAGAAACATTTGTCATTCTTAACGTCGTAGCAAAATCGCACGCTGGACGTGCTGAAACTGCTTTGAGTGTCACGGTCAGTGAACGGAGTACAAAGGTTCATTATCCACTGTGCATGAGGAAAGACACAAGGCGTGCTTTGCAAATTCTCAGAAACATCGGCTGACCCTATATGAATGGCTGGATTTCAATGAAGGCCTGATTCCCCAAAATTCCAATATACTGCATTCATTCTTTTTCTCTTTGTTGCTCGTGCCTGATTAAATTTATGAAAACCATAATCCCAGTAGGATTTAATCATACCACCCAGAATTTTCCCCTGCTATATCCTGGATAATTTCTCATATGGTCCTCTCCCTACAGCTACCTGAATGGATGAAGAATGAAGTAAATAGCCTCACGTGATACCTAACGGATTTTTTTTAGCTTAATTCAGTATCAAAACATTTGCAGTCCGAAAATATTTTTTTTATTAATGGAAATTGTACATAGTGTGTAATTCAGAAGTATACATCTGGAATTTGTAAAAGGGAGTTGTGGTGGGAGGTAGGGGAGACCTGGGGTAAGAGGGGATGGCGG
>BROF01003264.1:0-26498 GCA_024346535.1 Eptatretus burgeri | reverse complement strand
GGGGGGGGGAGGGAGGCGAATATAAGAATTGTATAATAACTACTTTGTCCCACAAAATGCCATTTTCCAAAGCCAGGAACAACTACAGACTTTCAAAAAGTAATAAAGATCTTATACTCACAATAGTCCAGGACATGCCTCTGATATATTTATTTTATTTTTCAATCAAGAAATGTATATTATTCAGAAAAAATATTTACTTTATAATTGACTGCAAACTTGTGTTTAAAAAAAAAAAATGTTGGACGATTATGATTATCTCATTCATAGAACATTTGAACGGTCAAAGGCTGCCATCGATTACGAAAAGGAGAAGCACGCATCTGCCCCTCTACATGTATATCTGTCAAACTTACAATAATAATTATGGTACCATTGGAAAGCTAACACTAGATTTACTTGGAATATAAAATTTGTGTCCATTTTAACATAATGATGCCTGTTATAAAAGCCCATCTTAAAGGCATTAAAAAAGAAGCAGCAGGATTTTTGCCTTAATGCAGCGGTCCCAACAGTAACATTTTTATTATTCTACTGGACGGCCTGTGAACCTGTTGGGTTCCAGTTGTGACAGCGGTTGATAAAAATATCATTTCAAAAAAAAAAAAAAGATAGCTCCAACGAACTCTCCCGTTGAGGTTGTTTGCATTGAACAAATAATCCTGAAAAATACTTGAGTGAATCGGGAATTGATTTTTAAATAATTTTTTCGTTGCCCGATTTTAACGAAACTTGATACTGCACACTGCAGGCGAATGGTTAGTAATGTGGCCCTAAAATTTTTGCGCTATCGTGTACCGTTTTGGCTGTATTTCGGGAACATACATACATATATATATATATATGTATATATATATATATATATATATATATATATATATATATATATATATATATATATATATATATATATATATATATATATATATTACAGGTATACCTCTTATAATGCTCAGGATGCGTTCCGGAAGAGTGAGTGTTATGCGAAAACAGTGTTATAAGAGGTAATTATAAAATGGTGCCTACAGAGAGAAACGTACCCGAGAGCATTACATCTGACACCTGAGCGCTATAATCTGCTTCGTCAGGCATCGGTCATTGCACTATAGATGTTATTGTGGAGTTTTATAAGTAAAAATAGACTATTTTCATATAAATAACAATCATAAGAATGCAACATAATAACACAAGAAACAAATTTTACCGTAAGGAACACTCACCAGTGAATTTTGTCGGAGCTTTTTTTTTAATACAAGGTCGAGGCTCGTGGAAGAGCAATAGCATTGAACAAAATAGGACGCAACAAAATTGGAATAACAGTAAGAGGAGAGGAGGGGAAACCACAACAGCAAGGGTTCGGGACAAAGTAGAGGGTGACCTGGAGAGAATGGAGATGTATGGAGGAATGAAGGTGGGTGGATCGGAGGACAGGAAGGACAGAGCCGCACGAAAGCAAAACTGAATAAGTTTTGTATACTGTATTTTCATACTGTATTTACAACCGCTGCCTTCGCTCCTACTCCTCCAACAAGGCAGCGGTGGGAGACGAGGTTGTGAGCTACTGCTGGGAAGATGAGCCAGGCTCTGGCTCATCCTCTGCAAAGCTGCTGCTTCCTTCGTTAAGAAAGCATCCAGGGTTGTCTGTCTCGCATTACTTTTCTTCTCTCGGAGCATCTCGTCACAACAGGAAAAAGTGTTCAGAGCAGCACGCTTCACTCCATTGCTGCGCTCCATGTCTGGATAATTATTGGAGATGATCGCAAGCACTTCAGACAACTTCAGGAAGACATCAGTCAAGTTTTTGGTGCTGAGGAATTTCTCCGGTTCAGCCTCCTCTGTTGCAGTGTTCTCTGCCTCTTGCCTCTTGCGGTGCTCGTCCAGCTCCTGCAACTCCTCATTCGTTAAACTGCTCCCACGTGAGGCCAGTAGCTCCTCCACATCGTTGATGTCCACTGCAGTCAGCCCAGCTTAGTTGGCCAATTGGACAATGTCTCTGGTGATAGACTCCTGCACCTCAAATCCCGTGAAGTCGTGACAGACATCTGGCCACACCTTTCGCCATGCAAACTTAATGGAATTGTTGGTGACATCTTCCCAAGCTTCACCTATATTTTCAACAGCTTTCTTAATGTTGAAATTTTCCAGAATGAGCTAATAGACTCCTGACTTGAGCCATCAATTGCATGTAACAGCAGCCTGAAAGTGTGGGGGAGGTAATACGCCTTGAAGTTGGCGATTACCCCCTGGTCCATTGGCTGAAGAAGAGAAGTTGTGGTAGGAGGCAAAAACACGATTTCAACAGGCAATGGAGTCTGGAGGCTGTTGAGATGCTGTGGGTAGCCTGGAGCATTGTCAATTAGCAACAACGCTTTTGCTTCGAGTTATTTTTTACATCGCAGTAACACTTCACAGCAGGGCAAAATGATGAAGTGTACCACTGTTGAAACAGATCTCCCGTCACCCAGGCCTTCTTGTTCGCCCTCCAGATGACAGGTAGATGGTCCTTGGATAATCCCTTTAATGCTCGTGGGTTTTCAGAATGGTACACGAGCATTGGTTTAAGCTTGAACTCGCCTGATGCATTGCCGCCCAGTAGAAGTGTCAGGCGGTCCTTGGCACACTTAAACCCAGATGCATGCTTCTCTTCCCGGGATATGACTGTTCGAGACGGCATGTGCTTCCAGAACAAAGTTGTCTCATCCACGTTAAAAACAAGCCGTGGGGGCTAATTACCTTGGTGAATAATTTGCTTCAGCATGTCGGGGAATTCCTGTGCTGCCTGCATGTTACTGCTCGCATCTTCACCAGTGATGCGGATGCTGCGAATATTGCTTCGGTGTTTAAATTTTTCAGACCAACCTCGGCTGGCCATGAGGGTTTCCGTGGATGATCCATCGCCTTCTTGTTGCTGAATGGCGGCGAAGAAGCTTCAGGCCTTCCTCCATGATGACTAATTGGCTTTGCAGCATGTGGCACTGGTTTTGGTCTTCAACCCATATAGATAACTGGCTCTCCATGTTCTCTAACAGACTGCTCCTGGTGCGCGTGACCGTCGTTGAAGTTATGGATGTGGTACATTGGGCAGTTATTTTAATCTTGTCGGCATTCTTCATGATGGTTCGAAGAGTAGAGGTGACCAAGCCAAGTGACCGACCAATATCTGATTGGCGCTCACCCGCTTCCAGCCTCTTTAGCACCTGCATTTTCACAGCCATACTGATGCGTTTTCTCCTCAACTTGGATGTACAGGTACTATCCTCAGCATGATCACTCGAAGGCCATTTTCCAGACATGATTCTGGGTCTGTACGAATGAGGTATGGCGCCGGCGGCTTGGGACCCACGTGAGAAGACGACGTGTCCTTAATGTGTCTTAATATAAAAGTTCAGAACAGTTAAACGCAAATGGGGGTGAGTCATTGGCTCCGGGGGATTGGCTCCACATATGCAGTGGGGTGTGTTTCCTTTAAACGTACAGTATTTGTGGGACAAATCATGGATTTTGAAGTGTTTTTATTTATTAATTTATTTCCCACATTTTATCGAGCGTAATGCGAAACAGCGTTCTAAGAGATAGCGTTATAAGAGGTATGCCTATACATACATATATATATATATATATATATATATATATATATATATATATATATATATATATATATATATATATATATATATAAAAGATGAGAGTTTTAGTAATATATCGATGAGAGCAGGAATCCTTTAAAATAAAGTGTGACAAAAGAAACAGGACAATAGGAGCACACAAAATTATATATCGCAATACTTCTCAAAGCAATAGAAAAATAAAAAAATACATACATGGAAGGAGAAAACAAATAACAACTACAAAAATTACCCCCGTGCGGGAGTGACGGTCATCTATGCGAGAAAATATATAGCCCACTGAAGGTAGGGCAGTTTTTGCAAACTTTGAAGTCGCGTGACGCAAAAACGAAAGTGAATATCGAAAATCCGGCCTGACAAAATTTAGATATTGTCCCATAGATTCATATGCCACAATCAAATTCAAGATCGCTTGAGAAATGTAGGAGATAGATTTTGAAAATCGTCATTTTCGCAGTTTTTGCCAACTTTGAAGTCACGTGACACGAAAACGAAAGTGAATATCGAAAATCCGGCCCAACAAAATGTAGATATTGTCCCATAGATTCATATGCCACAATCAAATTCAAGATCGCTTGAGAAATGTAGGAGATAGATTTTGAAAATCGTCATTTTCGCATGAAAATCGTCATTTTCACATTTTTTGCCAACTTTGAAGTCACGTGACACGAAAGCGAATATCGAAAATCCGGCCTCACGAAATTTAGATATTGTCCCATAGATTCATATGCCACAATCAAATTCAAGATCGCTTGAGAAATGGCAGAGGAGATAGAATTTTAAAATAGTCATTTTCGCAACGGACGGACGGACGGACGGATCGAAGGACATCTACACCCATATTATTAGGTCATGCTCGAAGAGATGACCTAACAAGCACCGCTACAGCAGTAGCAATAACAATTACGTTATAAAATATCCTTTTCATGTGTTTCACCTCATTTATCATCCTCATTTACACTCACAGATAGATGCGCAATATGTTTGAGAAGTACAGCAAGTTTTAAATATACGTCATGGATGCATGAAGGTGTGGGTGGGGAGTAGAGGGGTTACAGGGAGTGAGAGGCAGGCCTGTCTGCCTCGTCATCTGAAGATGTCTCTTCTGAGTTGAGCATTGGTGGTGGAGAGTCGATACTTGATGTTGGAGTTCACACCCTGGGTTATGATGGTGCTGAAGATTCTGTTGGGGCTGGTACTTTAGCCCTCAATATAAGGTGTGGAATGGTGATGCACTGGCTTCTGCTATGGTTGGTGGATGGGGTTCTGCTGGTATAGTTCCTGTCGTATGAGGCTTGAAGAAGCTGCCAATGCAAGTCTGTTGTGCTTGCATTTTCTTCTTTTAACTTGAAGGACCGTGCACCATATTCTATCACTCAGTTGAACTTGCTGCTTCCTTATATATTTGGATTGTTCTCTGTAAATAAGGCAATCACTTTTTCAGGATGTTTGAAGGCTTGATGGTTTGTCCTCTCCATCTGTTGCCCACGCCATCTTCGATCACTCTCTTGAACTTGCTGCTTCATTCCATATATGGATTGTTGTCTGTAACTAGGACAATCGCTTTTTCAGATTGTTTGAAGGCTTGATGGCTTGTCCTCTCCATCTGTCACCCTTAGCAGCTTCCTCATGGTATGATCGAGATAATATGCCTTGAAAGTTGGTACAACCCCCTGGACCATCAGCTGCAACAATGCTGTTGTGTTTAGTGGCAGAAACAGGACCCATATGTTGTCCAACATGTCTTCAATATTCACAGGATGGCCTGGGCATTATCCAGTATAAGCAAGGTCTTGTTGCCCATGCTTTCTTGTGCACAATACCTCACGACGTAGGAGAGGTTATCATAACTGAGTCTTGAAATTATGCTGCAATCATCCACACCTTCTTGTTTTACTGCAAAATAATGGGGAGATGAGCTGTGAAGAACCCTTTCAGTGCCCTGGGGTTATCAGAGTGGTAATTCAACCAAGAATGGACTTAGCTTGGTGTCACCTTCAGCATTACCCCATTGAGTAGGATGAGGCATTCCTTGGTGGCTTTGAACCCAGAGGCAGTTCTCTCTTTCCTTGAGATGTCGGTGTGGAACAGCATTTTCTTCCAATACAGGCCTGTCTCATCAACATTAAACACCTGTTTGGGAGAATAGCCACCTGCCTCGATGATCCCCTTTAGCATCTTGTGAAAAGCCTTGGCTGTAGCGAGGTTTGCACTGGAGGTCTCGCGGAGTTACCAATAGTGTGCAGGTTAGCACATTGCTTGAAATTAAGGAACCAGCCAGAACTTGCCTGAAACGCATCACTTGATGCACACGCACCTCCCCCTCATGTTGTTTCAGGTCATCCCAAGCTGACATAGCCTTCTCTCAAATGAGAGAAAAATTCATGGGCACATTTCGCTAATTTTGGTCTTCCAACGTCCCTTCTCTACTCTCTACTCTTGGTGATATGTAATGCACTTCCTGGAGTAACATTTTGGGCAGAAACCTTTAGTTCTTCTCTTTTTAACTATTGTTCTCACTGTGGTAGGAGGCAACCCAAGGGCATGGGAAATGTCCACCACATGCTCACCTTGCTCCATGCGCTTAATCACGTCCCATTTTTGCATGCAAACTGATGGAACAAGAGGACGTCTTGGCTGGAGTATTCGCAGGACTCTTTCCACTCATGGTGAAGGATTTCTTGAAAGATTATGCAGTTAAAGTTGAGCACAAAAAGATATCCCAATTGAAGAGCACAAGATTTCAACAGCAAGGCAAACCATGTGTGACTAAGACCAGTTCAAAGGTGGGCGGGCGGGGCTGCCGCATTGCACATGCATGCATCATATCCTTGTTCAGAACGGGCAGATGTTTCCAAAATATGACAACCTCGATTGTGTTTGTTTGTCTGACTCGTTATTTATTCATGCCCTCCCCCGAATGTTAAGGTGTATATCAGTATACATTTTCATTTTCACACTTGAAAATTTAATTCAGATTATGCTCTGTGGTATTTGCAATCACACTCTTCTTATGTAATAAAAAGTTATGAAAGCTAATGTGATGATGTAATATCAGTCTGGAAAGACTCATATTGAATTATGTTCCCCAATTCATTGGCTACTCTATATCAAATAAATGTTGTTTTGCACAACTTATATTGGAGACTGCCTGTACAACATGCTCTCTTTTGAGAGATGTATAGGCACACCGATGATTTAACTATAGCATTATGCAATAACTTGACACGACATAATTTTATCTGGAATAAAATTAAACCCATGATCAATTAATCCATCTTGATGAGAAAAAGAAAACAACAAAGTTGAAGACTTACTTTATTCAAAAGAATCATGAGTCCTAAAAGCCAGTTTATTGTTCTACCTTGGTGGAGTAGGACCACCTTCCTTCCGTATGTGAAATCCCCAATAAAAGTGGGATTAAACTTTGATGGCTACTCCCAGCTGGGAATAGGATTCAGAGGAAGTTTCAAGTTAAAGGTTAGAGTGCAGTAGAGCTGGAGGCAATATTACAATAAACACTAATTTGTTTTTAATGGTGCTGCCACAGTGTAGAAATTGCTTTCTGCACTGATATGCTGGTTTTAAAATCCTAAGATGTCGTGCTCACCCATCCTTTGTGTTCTAATTATTTTGCAATTGTTAATGTCTGTTGTAAGACCTTGTGATACATAATTAATGCACCTGCGAGTAGTGAGGTATTGGCATGCTGTTGCCATTGCTGAGCATTCCCAATTAAAATGGATATTCACCATTTGCACAATAATAGATTGCTTCCCAAGTAAACCCCAAAAATTCAAATTTGCGACATTGGTGAAAATATAAGGGAGCTCATCTTTATGTGACTTGTAGTCAGAAGAGTCCTTCCTTCTCCCACCCATTTTGTTTCATGCCCCCCTTGTTGTGCGTTGTGTGTCAGCTCTCATATAAGCCTCGACAATGTATACAAAAAAAAGAGCTTTCTTTTGGTATTACTTTTGTGCTGTTACCGTTCCATGCTGTTGCTTTTGTAATAAAACAAGCATTCGTAAGTTATAGGTTAGACGAGGTATTGTTCTTTATTTTTTCAGTGAATATCTTTTTCCTGCTTGCATGCCTACCTTGTGGATTTGACCAATAATTTTTAGACAATATTGATTGAGCTGATAATGCTTGGAAAGAACTGAATTATAGTGTTGAAAGTGTGACAAAAGCCAGGAAGGGAAGGAAAATGATGTATGTCTGTCAAATGAATGTGCATCAAAAGAGGAGGAGGTGGTACAAGACCATATGTGAGCCAGTGAAAAAACTCAGACTCTCAACCTGCTTGCAGAGAGAGAGAGAGAGAGAGAGAGAGAGAGAGAGAGAGAGAGAGAGAGAGAGCCCTGCTCATTAGCTTCCTGCTAAAATATGCTGATGATACTCAGAATTTTAGATTTTATCGATTCAGAAGTGCTTGACCGGATACAGGATGACAGGTCAACAATAAAGAGGTGAACAATGCAACGTTCCAGTTGAAGGCTCTTGCACTGTTAATAATGATTATTTACCTAGTTGAAAATGCATAGGCAGAAAAAAAACCCTGAAGATATGGTGTGCCCGAGAGAAATGGTTGCAAGGCCATCGAGCTCTTTAGACTGTCTCTGCCAGTATTGATCTAGAAAGAAAAAAAAAAAGACAATCCAGGATGATTTGCCTGGTGGATTTCTTGGGACACAAAGTATAAATATTAAACTTACCTGGGTTGGAGATAATGTTCCAGTTGGTTGAACAATTTCACTGGACTTTAAGCTTCGTCACACATTTGAAGACTGATGGCCAGGACATGTACATCAGCCTTAGCCCAGAAGACTCAATGGAATTATTGAAAAGTACAATAGTCAAGGGAACATCTGTGGACTATAATGGCATCAAAACGACCAAGATTGGTTTTAACAGTGCTCAGTTAGAATGAGTGAAGGAGATTTCAAAGCAAAAACAAGCAAAAGAGACTTTGTTGTGGAGAGTCATTTCCCTGAAGGCGATGGTCGATAGGGGAGGTTGCAGAAAGATCACCACAAAGTGCTGCCTGGAACCGAGCCAGGCTTGTCAAAAGGAAGATGAAAACGGTGTTTATACTGCTGACCGGCAACATCAATTATCTTAGACTTACAGAGCACATGCAAGCTTGTACAATATGTGATTGGCTTTTCATCTTCTTGGCACACAATACAAATGTGCCACCAATGAAACAGGATTAATTTTTTATAATTATTCTCAGCTAAGTTTAAAAGCCATAATTTTTTGCAATTAAAAGGATGAAATAGAAATGTAATTAAATACTTTGCATTTAAGTCCACTCTTGTATTTATTTATTCATATTTATTATTAATGACAAGTTATGCAAAGGAAAATGTCTTAAGGGGCTATTTATAAAATTGCTTCATTTCGATGAGAGGTAATACATTTTAAAGAAGGAGTAAAACGATGAGTGAAATTTCAAGGATATACTTTGATGATTTTAAATGTATGTATATATTATATATCCTGAGGTGATCCCGAAGACTCAATCGCTTCGTGAGGTGTCACTGCATTACCAATGAGGTCATTGGGTTTGAGTCCTGGGTTGAGTCAGATTTTTCACACTAGCCCCACGCAGGAATTTATTGCTATTTGTAAAATTAAATAGATACGATTGATCTCTAACACATGCACATTTGGGGTCTGCCGAGCAGGCAGGTAAGATGTTGGCCATTATAAAGCTTGCAGTGTTAGTGGAAGAAACTCTTGAAGTTATCCCAAAGACTCAATAGCTCAGTGGGATGGTTGCTGCATTGGTGATTAGGTCCTTGGGTTTAAGTCCCAAGTTGAATCCGGTTTTTTCACACAAGAATTCATGCCAAGTGATTTAAATATATAATTATATTGGCATGTACACGTTAATTAAGACTGGTGCTGGACAGATAGACCGAACTGACTTTTACCTCCCTTGGACTGCATTCGAACAATGGTAGCTTTGCACGCACGGGAATCACAATAAACACACGAGGCTCTTACCTCTGTTAAAACTAATGGGTTTATTTCCCAATCAAATAACAGGGGCTGGTGATTGTGACGGTGGAGACAACGACAGGTTGAGGTAGAAAGAAAGAGGGAACATGGAACCAAAAAATAAAGTTATGTAGAAGGGGAATAAAACCGATGGCACCACTCAACAGACTTGTTCAGAGACAGGGAAAGGGAATGAGAACTGGGTGGGCCTCAGCTCTGCTGGTGGACAAGGAGGGAACAGGTCCACGGGTTGGGGAGATGAAGAGACGATGAGGCAGGTGATGAAATACCCAGGCAGGGTGGCGAAGGCACACGAGCAAGATCCAGGGATGACGAAGTAGGCACAGGGCAAAGACAGGAACAGGAGAAGGCAGAAGGCAGGCAGGCACCACAGACAGAGCAACCGTTTCCCTCCACAAGACCTCCTTCTCTTTTTTGGCGCAAGCTCTCCTCTACTTCTTTCCTTGCTTTGTGCCCAACGAATTTTCTTCAGAGACTCCTCCATCTCTCTTGGATTGTGAGCTCCCCCAAGAGGCAACAGAGTGGGTCTCACTGATGGTTCCTGGTGTTAAACCTTCAGGCGATATCAGAATTTGTGTTGACCTGAAGAAACTCAATCAAGCAGTCAAACGTGAGATATACATCACTCCTACAGTTGAGGCCGTAATCCACCAGCTACGGTATTCTCCAAGCTCGATGCCACATCAGGATTCTGGCAGATTCCCCTCGACCTGACAACTGCAATGTTATCCACGTTCATAACACCATTTGGACGATTCTTCTCCAAGAGAGTTCCCTTTGGAATACCATCTGCCGCAGAGATTTTCCAGAAGACAATGACTAAAATCCTAGCAGGGATTGATGGAGTTATCTGTTACTTCGATGACATTCTCTGTCATATGTCCACCACTGAAGAACATGAGCGACTCTTGGTCAGAGTAAAAAAGAGACTAAGTGAAGTCGGTCTCCAACTCAACAACAAAAAGTGTGCATATCTGAGGTCTGAGATCAGCTTCCTGGGACACAAAATCGGTGGAAAGGGCATGCGTCCAGATTCGTCCAATGTTGAGGAAATAGCAAAGATGGCAGAACCAGCAGATCTTACAGAGCTGAGGAGATACCTCGGCATGTTCAACTACCTGGGCAGGTATTTGACTCACCTATCAATGGCCTTGCCACCACTGAACGAACTGCTGAAAAAAGAAACTGCATGGACTTGTGGACCAGAACATGCAGAGGCTTTCTCCAAAATCAGACATGCTTACCAAAGCACCAACCTTGGCCTACTTTGACCCGGCTAAACCAACAACAGAGTGCCAATGCTAGCACCTCTGGCCTTGATGGAGTTTTGCTGAAAGAACATTAAGACAGACTTTGATCAGTTGCTTTCTGTTCAAGAACACTTATGGAAGCTGAACAGCGGTATGCGCAAATTGAAAAAGTGTTTGGCAGCAGTGTGGGCTTGTGATCGATTCGGACTTTACTTGGTAGGAATTGAGACATTCACCTTGTGTACTGATCATAACCCACTAGTTCCTCTCGTCAAAACCATGGACTAGTCAGAGACACTTTTGAGATGCCAACACATGCATATGAGACTCATGTGTTTCAAGCCCAAGGCTATTCAAACTCCAGCAAAGGACATGGTTGTTGCCAATACATTGTCATGAAGTCCTGTGTCTACTCATGACTGTGGTGTAGCGGGCCTGCGGGGGCAGGGCATGATGTGGAGGAGTGGTCGGCGTGATCACGTGCATGCAAGGGATATAGGAGTGCGCGCCACCTGAGGCGTGGTAGTGGATGCTGTAGTCGCTGTGGCTTGTAGAGTGCATTGAGTACGTAATAAAGGGGACTTACGGGCAACATACGCTCACGCTCCCGCTCGTGCAACAAAGCCGGGTTGGACTGTTTCCCCCGCTCGTGTCTGCCTTCGAAGCACCACTATCACGACACCACAGTTTGGCGACGAGGCTGTTCGGATCGGCGTGTGCAGGGTGGTTGGGTTCGGATCGGCAGCGAGTAACTCAGCGCACCCCGTGCGGTTCGACATCTCACCAGCATGGCAGAAGGTCGGGGCACAGCGCACGGACGCGTGCCCGTCTTCGTGGGAGATGACTTCGAATTGTTTTCTGAACAATTGGGCTGCTATTTCCACGCTAATGATGTGGATGATGAAGGCAAACGCAAGTCGATCTTGCTCACCTCGCTGTCAACGGAGCACTACCGGCTGCTGAGTGATTTGGTAGCTCCAGATAAGCCCAGTGATGACGGGCTATCGTTTCAGGATATCGTGGAGAAGATGAAGACCCACTTGGCGCCAGAGAAGTCATTGCAGCTCGCTCGGTACCAGTTCGATCACCTCGCAAAGGGTGCGGAGGAGCGCGTTGCAGATTTCGTGGCACGGGTGAAGCATTCGGTCGTGGCTTGCAAGTTTACGGCAGAGGAGCGTCCGGCGCGACTCAGAGATCATTTTATTTCAGGTCTGCGAGACGCGAAGATGGTGGCAGCCATTCTGCGGGTGAGCGAAGTAACATTCGACTCAGCGGTCGGGACTGCGTCGGCTGTCGAACAGACGCTCACGGATGTCCGCGCCATCGCCGGCCAGGACGTAATGAGTAGCTCCAGCTGGGGCATGTCGGCTGATTCCGGGGTCCACGCGATGACCCAGGTGCCCCAGGTCGCGCGCGCGTCTGGCGGTGCGGGCCGGGGGCGCGCACTGCAGCGCGGCCGCACCGGGAGCGAGGTGGATTTCCAGGGGTGCTGGGGGTGTGGTGGTCCGCACCTGCGACGGGTGTGCCCGTATAAGAACACCGTGTGTTTGCATTGTCACAAGGTGGGACATTTGAAGCATGTGTGTCGGATGGCGGGGGCCTCCGTTGGGGTCTTGGATGGCGAGGTGCGGGAGGACCCCAGTGACCTGGGGAGCGGCCTGCAGCCGGGGCATAGCGATGCCGGTGGGCCGGAGCAGGAGATGCAACCAATGTTGAGTGTTTTCGATTGGTCCGGAGGTGACAAGACCAATCACGGTGGAAGTCGAGGTGAATGGCGAGCCGACCGTGTTTTACGTTGACACCGGGGCTGCAGTGTCGGTCATGGGCGAGCGGGCGGCTCGTAGTCTTCGCGGTGTTCGCCTGGTCAAGACGACCTTGTCGCTGTGCACGTACACTGGCGAAGCGATTGAACCGCTTGCGGTGGCCGACGTCTCGGTGGTCTGCCGGGGTCGAAGCGCCCTACTCTCGGTGTTTGTGGTACGAGCGGAGGGGCCCGCCTTTTTGGGTCGGGACTGGTTGGCGCACCTCGAGCTGGATCTCCAGTTCGTACCTCCAGGTGCGCCGGTGCTTCCTTCGAGACCCGAGGGCGAGGTTCTGGCGGCAGGAGCCGCATCGATGCAACGGGAGCGGCCGTTCGTTGCTTCCTGCAACGATGATCTGCGGTTCGGGAGCAACGGGAGCCGTGCCAGCTCTCGCGCTGAGCTCTCGCGCTTCGGCTGCACTCATGATGCAAGGCCCGCCTGTGTTGTTCAGGCGGTGTCGACGGGGAGTTGCAGCGAGCCCGTCGCGTTCGAGAAGTTCGCGGATCGCGACTGTCGACGGCAAGCAGGTCATCGCAACGTCGCGACGACAGCCGGGAGATGGACACGTGATGTGGTTCATGGGTTGCTGTTCATTGCGTATTTGATTTTCATTGCTCAAATGATGCATTTTAACGTTGTTGGAATAAATGCCGGCAGTTCAGGTGTGAGAATATGTTCGGCTGGGATCAATCGATGGGATTTTCGTGATAACGGATGTGATGTGAAGGCTTTGGGAGCGATTGTGGTAAATAAAGAGGTTTTAATGGCCTCCCGCTGCCACGGGGCACGGGTTGTTACTTTGTCATGTGCGGGGGTTTCATCGGAAAAACGCGCTGTACGGTAAAAGGAGTTTGCAATTGCACAGATGATGTTCTTATTGATTTATGACGGGCCTGGGTTTGTATGGAATTGCTACCGTCTAATTGTTGTGTGGGTCTCAGAGATCGACTCAGAGCCGGGGCTGGTTCGCTGTTCAGCGTTACCCCCACCTCTGATTTCGGCAAGGTCAGATGTGCCTGGCGCCTGGGGCGCAACTCTCTGTTCTCGCCCGAGGCCGTTTGGATGTGCGTTGGAATCTCAACTGATTGTAGTGCGTGGGTTGTTATGGGGTATTTGTTGCGTCCAGCCGACGGCGCTGTTCAGCGTCCCCGCCCAAGGTCAGTCGGGTTTGGCAGTGGCGCCACAGTTTCCAGACAGCGGCCTTCCGGCCTCGGAATGTTTATCTGCTTCAGGTCTGGCTGGGGGAGATGTGCCGCCTTGTCGGCCGGAGGCGTTTGATGGTGCCTAACAGCTTGATAAATGGTGATTATCATTTAATAATCATAGTTTTAGGAGGGAGGAGTGTGGTGTAGCGGCCCTGCGGGGGCAGGGCATGATGTGGAGGAGTGGTCGGCGTGATCACGTGCATGCAAGGGATATAGGAGTGCGCGCCGCCTGAGGCGTGGTAGTGGTTGCTGTAGTCGCTGTGGCTTGTAGAGTGCATTGAGTACGTAATAATTGAGTACTTAATAAAGGGGAGTTACGGGCAACGTACGCTCACGCTCCCGCTCGTGGTCTACTTTAAATTCTTGATAATTTGCATAATCTTGCTGAGTGTTTTGAGGTAAGGGGTGAGTATAATATGGTGCGTATAATATGCCTGTGTGGGGTCAAGGAAAATCAGTCAGGGGTCATGGAAAAGTAATGGAATTTCAGATACCCAAAAGGTACGAACTTCAAAGATTCCATGATATCTTACAAAGAGTGGGCTATTGTGTGCTGGTACCCAAACCAAATTCCAAATTCCTTCCTTTCCTTTCACTGGGAATGCAAGGGAAATACCATCGAGTACAATTAATGTGACAGAAATGCTTATGCAGTGCCAATGCCCTGGGAAAGGTCTGGGCTCATCATCAACTCACAAATATAGCCTTACCTCAATCTAACAGGGTTTAAGAAAAAAACAATAACAAGAAGTAAAAATCATTGCACGTACATGTATAATTATAATTAGGCACACAGTGTTCCAGAGGCTTGACTTTCCAAAACTTTGGAGGCGAGCTCATGGAATTTTCAAAGTTTCTATCATGAGCCAGTATAAATTTGAAAGCCATAAATTTTAGGACAATGTTTCGTTTATTGAAGGGAATAAATTTGATAGGAACACTACATCTAAAAAATATGTATTCTCCACCTTGATATTTGAAATTGGCAATAGCCTCACTTTTCACAGGGCAGCTAAAATTACTGTCATTTGTCAGACACATGGTAGATATGAAAATGGAAATCTAAATGTAGATTGCATGAACATCACAATATAACTACACAGGATCATGAAGGATCGTACTGTAGAAGGATTGTGGATTCAAATTATTCCTCGCATGCCATTTACAAGTTGCATTGGCAAAATATATAATTGCGTGAAAAATGCGCATTCTGACAGAATCATATTTTTATGCACAAAATATGAAGATCAATTCCTTTTGTGATGGATATCCATTATCCACAGTGGAATTGGTAATAGTGCAGTACAATGCATACTTCAAGGATCTAGATTGACAAAGCAAAAAAACAAATTGTATAGTCAAACAAGAGACAAGCGAAAATGCGAAGAGGAAATGGTGAAAAAACATGAACTAAAACAACAGCAAGGCTACCAACTTACCAGTGGTGGGAGAGAAGCAATTAGAGTTATTGCCTCCTATTGAGATCTACGAAAGAGTCAGAAAACCTATGAATTCACTGCCTCTAATTTGGTAAGTTGGTAAACAGGAATCACCAGTCCATAGAGAATCCCTATTTCATATGCTCCATAGCACTTCAAATGTAGTCCTTGTAGACCACTGTGAGCGAATGATGACTGAGAAAAGATGTGGCTTTGTGGATGATTCCATGATTGTGTCTGGCTTTGGAGGCCAGCTTTGCAACTGCATCGAACCACGACAGGACAATTGTTTCCCAGCCTATCCTTATGGAGCGACAGAGTGAGAGCTTGACACATTTTTGTGTTGAAAGACCGATAATTTTCTCTAGAACACTTTACAGGGATGCCAACCCAACATGCCGCTTAGAGGAATGAGGAACTCCTCGGTACGAGGTTGAATCATAGGCGAAAATATCGCAGGATTTTCCACGAACGTGGATTAAATCTCTTCCAGACACTTTTGGCCTGAGTTTGTCAATGGCATGTTTGCTGAAACTGGTTCAAGCAAAATGCAGATTTGTATGTCCAGACCAGCAGTTCAAATGTCACGTTACAAGTCTATCTTGTGCTTGTACATTGCAGTTGAGGTTGTTTGGCTTTGCTGACAAATCAACACACTTATATGGATGGTCAAATGAAGACTGATGCTTTTTAAAACGTTATTTCCATCTGTTAAATAACTTGATGAGTCGTGGAAATCCATTGTAATCAGCTTGGGTATTCTACAATCAAAGCCCTGATTAAAAATATGCACAATCATATAAATTTTACAAAGCTATTTGATTGAGTATCTATCAAAGGGATACCGAGGATGAACTGCAGGTTTCAATTCATGACAAAAGTTGTGTTAACGTTCACGAAAGTAATAATGTATTGAAATTTTAGATGTACTGGCAGGGTACCTGTCTACGATGGAATCACAGATGTCTCAGACCTCAAAATGAGCAACTTTTTTGGAGTGTGTATTGGTATAAACGGGAATTCAAATTAAAGCGATGATGTGCACTGCAACACATGGTACACGTTTAACATATAGACAACGGTGGTCCATTCAAAAGAAGAACCATCGTTCGTGATGTCGAGCACAGCACGATACTTGCAAAATCCAAATAAACAATAGTTGCCATGGAAAGAGCAATATTGTAATTTTATGAGAGACTTCTCCTCGCCGTATTGGACCCTCCTCCCCGCCGCGATGGACCCTCCTCCCCGCCGCGTTGGACCCTCCTCCCCGCCGCGTTGGACCCTCCTCCCCGCCGCGTTGGACCCTCCTCCTCGCCGCGTTGGACCCTCCTCCCCGCCGCGTTGGACCCTCCTCCCCGCCGGGTTGGACCCTCCTCCCCGCCGGGTTGGACCCTCCTCCCCGTCACGTTGGACCCTTCTCACCACGTTCGACCCTTCTCACCACGTTAGACCCTTCTCGCCACGTTAGACCCTTCTCCTCACCATATTAGACCCTGCTCCTCACCACGTTAGACCGTTCTCGCCATGTTAGACCCTTATCCTCGCCGCGTTAGACCCTTCTCACCACGTTGGACTCTTCTCCTCACCGCATTGGACCCTTCCCCTCCCCGCATTGGACCCTTTTCCTCCCCGCGTTGAACCCTTCTCCTCAACGCGTTGGACCCTCCTGCCCGCCGCATTGGACCCTCCTCCCTGCCGCATTGGCCCTCCTCCCCATCACGTTCGATCCTTCTCCTGACCACATCAGACCCTTCTACTCGCACGTCAGACCCTTCTCCTCGCCACATCGGACCCTTCTCCTCGCCGCGTTGGACCCTTCTCCTCGCCGCGTTGGACCCTTCTCCTCGCCGCGTTGGACCCTTCTCCTCACCACGTTGGACCCTTCTCCTCACCGCGTTGGACCGTTCTCCCCGCCACGTTGGACCGTTCTCCCTGCCACGTTGGACCGTTCTCCCCGCCACGTTGGACCCTTCTCTCTGCTGAGTTGGACCCTTCTCTCTACTGCGTTGGACCCTTCTCTCCACCGCATTGGATGCTTCTCTCCATAACGTTGGACCCTTGTATTCACCACGTTGGTCCCTTCTCTCTTCGCTGTGTTGGACCCTTCTCTTCCCCGCATGGGACTTTTCTCTTCACCACGTGGGCCTTTTCTCTTTGCCACATGGGAGTTTTCTCTTTGCCACGGGGGACTTTTCTCTTTGCCAGGTGGGGCTTTTTGCGATGCTACTAACCAAGATGAAGAGAATCTGAAAAATGAATTATTTATATTTTGTACCCACTTTGCTTGGCAATTGAGTTGACCAATTGGGGGGGGGTGGGGGGGGGGTCTTTGGATTATGGCTGGTGACCCTCAAGTGTGACTGCAGAACACCCTCAAACAGAAGGTCTCAGGGGTCTAAGGCTTATAATGGGGTCAATAGGATCTCCAAGGTCTTGAAGTCCTAAAGGGTGTTTGGGGTCTTTAGGATCTCAAGTTCCACAGAGTCTGAGGCCTAAAGGATATTAAGACTATAAAGGGTCTAAGGGGTCTTAAAGGTCTAAAGAATCTTTGGGGTATTGAAGGTTTTGGGGGCCTAAAACATCTGAGAGTATTAAGGGGTCTTTGGGGTATCAAGGGGTCTAAAGGTATAGAGGGGTCTGGAACTTGCATGCATGCACGGACGCACGTAGTGATGGAAACACGGATGCACGCACCGCTCATTTTTATAGTACCTGTATAGAAATATGTAATTCCAACTCTGTGGAACAGGTTAATACTATGTGCTTAATCTGTTACCTGCACATGAATAATGGAATGGATCCACAGCAGAGTGTTATCCCTTCCCTCATCTTCCCCTTCAAAGAAATTATTTATTCACTTCCATTGACTTTTCGTTGAACGAAAGAATGAGGATTTTTCTTTCATTGGAAGCTCCAATTTTCCTTTTGTAAATAAGAGTTTTTAATAAAAAGTACCACCAGCATTTTGGGAGATGATCATAAGAATAAGGATTGCATTTGATATTTTAAAATAGCTCCGATTATCTCGAACAAGTTTTCTGATGAAAAATAAGCATCATCAGGTGAAATGAAATTCAATTCTCATACATTGCATGCAAAGGCAGTCGACTCTAATGAAATTGCTGTTGTTGGCTTCTCGAGCATCCGTTCAGCACCTCGTTTGTAATCACATGTGTCGACCTCCCTTGCTCCTCACTGGAACTGAGCATAATACACTTTTTTCACTGCTGGAGGCCAAGATGCAGGCGAAGATCAATACCTAACATTGCTAGGTATTTCTCTGGAATTCAGAGCCTCAGGCTAAAAATGCCATTCAGAGCATAGAAGGTGTGGATATTAGTGCAGTGCAGTACTTGATTAAAGTTAAGCAGAATAACAATGATAAGAATGTATAATTCTTTCTTCCATCTGCTTTGTTTTTCACGTGTCATTCAAATGGATCACAAAGAAATTATGGACATCATTGTCGTGCAGTATTCTACCCTTCCTTGGAGACCTGGTGACATTTTATGACATTATATTATTGCTATGTGATGGAGACAGTTGTAGGATAAGGAATCAACAAACACCAACAGCACATTTACCTTTTGAGAAGACTCTGTAAAAGATATCACAATCACAACACATATATACAATCAAGTTAATCACACATCCATACCAAAGTTACCTACAAGTACTGACAATATCTATGTACCCCCCTCCCCCCTATTTCTAAAGCTTATGGGCACCTATCAAACTCAAATTTAAACCTATGTACTCTTTCTGTCGCCATTACCATTCCTGGGAGACCATTCCATGCATTTACAACTCTCTGAGTGATGGACCCTTGCCTTACTAGAGTTATAACTCTCCTCTGCTTTACTCTGAAACTGTAGCCTCTGGTCCTATCACTGTCCTTTCTGTTAAAAAATCTTCTGCATTTATTAGCCCCTGTTGGACTTAGTCCGAAACGGGGGGGGGGGAGGGGGGGCTTGTGGATTTAGTCTCGTTTTTCATGTCCATGCGTGCACGCATCCACAACCACATCTCGGACATGTATGGACCAATTTTATTCATATTTTGCAAGAACACAACACGTGAAGGTATACATGTGTAGGTCATGTTGTTTGGCAATGCGAATAAATATGGCCGACTGGCGGCTATTTTAGTTGTAAAAAACCCGATGCTTAACATGTCCTCAACCATTTCTCGGACATACACGTACCGATGTTGTCCAAACTTGGTACACAGATAAATGATAATTGATTACAAATGCACTTCATGTTTTTTTCGAGATCATATCCAAGAAGGCCAACAGGTGGCCATTTTGTTACTTAAACGTGAACCCAACCATTTCTCGGACATGTATGGTTCGATTTTGTTTAAACGTGGTCAAAGCACAGTAGGCAATGGCATACATTTTGGAGCTAACTTTATTTTGTGATCTGATTAAAGATGGCTGACTGGTAGAGTGGCAGCCATTTTATTTGTATACGAATTTGGGCTTGCCCTTTAACTCCGTACAAAATAAATTACTAAAACAACGGGGGCTATGACATTTTATGTCGTTTTTTTCCTTGTTTTATCTATCCCCTTCATTATCTTAAAGGTCCCATGACATGAAAAATAAACTTGTTATTTATATATTAACTTGACCTTCCTAGTGAAGAAATAACCCATGTTTTTTGTTTTTAATCAAAAAATGGGATAATTAGAGCAATATTTCGATCATTTCTGGAGCCTTTCACAACATGCTATGGCCCGCCCCTTAAAAAATGGACTTCAGTGAATCGCAGTGTGACGTCACATTCAGTAACTCGCACAGAGTGGATTGACTCGAGAGTCGAGATGTCGCGCTCCTTATACAGTATGTACAAATGCATTTTGCACATGTTAGTCCAATCTCTGTGATCGTCTTAATTCCTGTGATTGTTTCACGAAAGTTTTTAAGAGTTTTAGCCGTACTTTCGAAAATGCCTGCAAGATGTATCGATGGGATGCAGCAATACAAGCAAAGACGGTGTAAGCCTTCATGTATTCCCGAAAGATGATAATCGTCAGAGAATATGGACATCTAAAGTGAAGTTGACGAGGGGAAACTGGAAAGGCCCCAGCGACACGAGCATCATTTGCAGCGCCCACTTCGAAGACAGTGACTTTGATCACGGGCTCTATTCATCCCTCTATTCATCCCAACCCCTCATTCCTCACACACAGAGACAAGAAATTATGCTTCTAAGCCGTGTATGCACAACAATCATGAGGCAATTATTTATCCCTTTACTACCTCGTCATAGTCGTATACAAATCCAATACATGCATGCAAAATAAAGGGCTATACCATGTACACAAAATATAAAATTTGACTGTTGAACCTTTCCATTAAAAAAATAAATAAATAAAGGGACATACAAGTAAAATACCAACGATTAATATTGCATCATTTCAAGGCGCAAGGAGATAATTTTAAAATCAAACAATGTAAAAAACCTGCACCCACATTTTGCAGCTTATTGAATTGTTCGTTGAAACCAGCCTGCTGGGATAGGTACGATTCCACATACATACAAGCCAGGTATGGCTGCACGCGACATACATGGGTTTATTCTAAAGTGAAGGTACTGCTTCCATTGGCATGCTATTCATTAACATTTAGCCAAAATGCTGTAATAAAAGAAAAGGGAAAAAAATGTTGGCACAACTATGAAAGACAAATTTATCTGTCCTATTACACGGCCTCATAGCTTCGGGACTCTTACGCATTTACTTATACATTGTGTGCATGCTAATACAAGTTACTTGTCAACTCCAGAGTCTTGACGAGGCCGATAAATCCGTCGTCCGTCTGACAAGTCCGATAAATCTGACGTGCTGTAGCTTTCTTTTATTATTCTCTTTTCTTCATTGCTTTCTTCTGGCGCTACATGACAACAGTGGGAATAAAATAAATAAAAATGCAACAGAACGTCAGATTTATCGGACTACTCGAGACAATTGTGTCGCAAGGTGTGTTCTGCACACAAGTTTTCATCGTATCCGGACAGTGAGATTGCTTCGTTTTATGCGCGGAGAGATACAGCCGATGACATGCGCTGGCCTTGTTTGTGATTAATTCGCCGCGAAGCAACATGTCCGCTGCTCTGCGCTGTTCACGTCACCTCATTGAAATATTTCTGATATCGAGCAGTATGCAAGTCGAATTTACATTATTGAATTACAAATTGGATTTAGCCTAACCAGTTGTTATTTCCAAGTCTTCCTTCGATGTCCTCCCGATCATCATGAACTCCGGGAATTTAATCGCCATTTTTCTCCGCTTGTCCTGCTTCGGGCTCGACCTGGTAAGGCCGTATTCTATTTCCAGCTGCCTGTTATTCACCTCCCGCGACTATGTTATCCGACAATTCTCCATGTGATTCAGACCAAAATCCTTCATTTCTCTCACACTCACTGTCGCTACCAGACAAATCAAAGTCCATGTCATCCATTATTCAAAACCAAATGTTCGATTTTTTTAAAGCAGAAATGAACGAAGCGATTGAGTCGACTAATCCAATGTGGAAACACACAGGAATGCAATACAATCACGTAGACCACCAACCCGAGTAATTAACGTGCAGCCTTTGACATACTGTACGAGACGTCATGTGGGTTACCGCCCCTTTCAGGAGAATTTTTAGGGGCGTTCCCGAAGACGTTTGTTTTTTTAATTGTACATTTTACAGAATGAGTTTTGTGAAAAAATATTGTCAGATCTGAAATCACGATGAAAAACTCTTCCAGGATATATATATATATATATATATATATATATATATATATATATATATATATATATATATATATATATATGAAATTTATGTACTTTGGCATGTCAGGGGACCTTTAAGCTTCTTTCTCAGATTCTCTCATAATGACTTATTGTCTAATGTATAAAGTCCTCCCTCCTAAGCTGCTTCTCAAAGCTTAGTCCAGCTAGCCCCAGAATTAATGTAGTCTCTTAACACTGAACTCTATGTCTGGTAGCAATGCTTTTCCTCTGATGGGATAACCAAAACTTAACATAACATGTCTGGTGAGGCCTCACTCAATTCATGTTCAGTGTTAACATCCCTCTCTTGATATATTATTTCTTCCACTGTGAATACAAGCTAAAACCCAATGATATACGACAGTAGTCTGCAGAGAATTACGACAGGAAAGGAATGTTATTTTTGCCTCGGAAGCTAGATATGAGAGAGGAAAGAAATGATAGCTTACTAATCTGAGTAAGCCATCATTCATTATCTAGGTGCCATGATTGAACAAATCGGTGAATGCATGTCTGAGAAATGGTTGAGGACGTGTTCAACATCAGGTTTTTTTACAACTAAAATGGCTGCCTGTCCACCATTCAGCCATCTTTGATCATATTGCAAAATAAAGTAAGTTGCAAGTGTATGGCATTCTGTACTGTGATTATGCCAAGTCTGAACAAAATCGGGCCATGCATGTCGAAGAAATTGTTGAGGAGACCGATAAGTAATAAAATGGCCACGAGTCGGCCATCGTGGATCTGCTCTCGAAAAAAAAAAAACGACCTGCATATGTGAGCCATCATTCATTATCTGGCTGCCAAGATTGAACATCAGTGAATGCATGTCCGAGATATGGATACAGATGCACACACGCACACATGCACGAACACAAAAATTGAGACCAAATCCATAAGCCCCCATTTCTAACTAAGTCCAACAGGGTAATGGTACCAGTAATAATAATCTAAGTAATGGGCACATTAATGTCTAATGTACCCATTACTTAGAACCTCCAAGCCTGACATTCTACCACTTACAGCCACTATATTTTCAATCACTAAGCCAGTTTCCAATCCAGTTAGATACTGTACTAGCTATTATGCAAGCCCTAATATTATCTAACAGCCTGCGATGTGATACCTTATCAAATGCCTTCTGAAAGTATACAATATTAATACATCAACTGCACTTCCATTTTCCACCCAACAACAACTGATTCACAGAACTCGAATACATTTGTTGAACATAACCTCCCTATCGTAACTCCATGCTGATTGGCTTCAATGAGTTAAAGGTTATCAAAACTTTCCCCCATATGATCCCTAATCAACATCGTTAACATCTAAAAACTGAAATTAAATCAATAGATCGAAAGTTCCCCAATTATTCTTTGGATCGTTTCTTGAATAACGGTGTTACATTTGTCTTGTCAAAGTAATCCCTTAAGCAACTGGCTCTGGAAGCTAGTTGCTCTGGAAGGAGAATTTTTTATTCTCCAATCCTCTGATGCTTGGTCTGACTCCAACGAGTGATTAAACATGTTGGCAAACATTATGCTTATCCTCTCTGTCACCTCCTGCACCACTCTCAGTTGCATATCACCTGGCCCCAGGTCTTTACTTTCATTTAGCATTCTGATGTATTTCTATATTTCCTCTACTCCCACCTGGCACTCCTTTAGAAACCCTCACTCACCCCTTAGATAGATTCTCTCAGCGAAACCGATCTAAGTCCTCTTGCTTTATCCACCATATTTGCAACATCATAATCTTGTTGTGGGCCGGGGTTCGGTGGCGATAAATGACCACAAGGTGGAGCAGTGGAGTCGTCTCCCACCGAACACCCGGAATTTAGGTCGTGACTCTCGGACAACTCTGAAAGGTCACAGGTCACTGAGAGGACCGTGGTCGCCAATATTTTGACGGCGTGAGGTAGGGTCCACTTATCCAACTCCAATTTACCTAAGTACTCACACCGTCCAACTACCGGGGAAACCACACCCTCGGCCGACTTTGTCAGAATCGAGTCGCTATCACCGACTTGGATCCGGCGTAACCGGGCGGAAGTTACCAAAGCCGTGCCGGACCAAATGAACAATTTACCGGCCCGAACGGCCTTACTAATTCTCAATACGCACCATGCTAGGCCAATGGAGGAAAGCACAGGAAACGAGCTGGTACATTTAACAGAGGTTTATTTATAAGGGAGGGGGACACAGAGAGCAGAGTTAAACCGACTAAAAGCAATGCAGATATGTACAAGGCACGAAAACAATTCTACTTGAAGACGGGCCCAAACACAGACACACACACCCAAACAAATGGACCCCGTCGGGTCTTTATTGAAGGTTTCCAGCTCGAGGAAAGGTGAGCTGGAGACCAGAGCCTGTGCTTGGACCTGTCCATTTCGTGTGGTCTTCGACGATTCGGCTCGGCAAGGCTCGAACCCACAATACGATGCCGCTCCAAGCACCAGGTACTGCGCTCTCCAACCGGCCACACACAAATCAACCAAGACCAAGGAGAAGATCAGAGACGACGATGACCCAGAACCAGACGAACCAGCCAGCACCAAGACCTACAACCCCCAAGACGACGATGACGACCACGACCACCACGACCCACGCTCCAAGCCTGGCGTTCATTTATATTCCTTTTTCCTCCCGGGTGAGCAAATCGCCGTCTGAGGCGCTCTCCACCCTCATTGGACGGGGAGTCGTGGGAAAGTCGCTCTCTGTGGCAATCTTAACCCCATTGGCTGGGGTGCCATGGGAAAGTCGCTCTCTGTGGCAATCTCAACCCTCATTGGCCGGGGTACCATGGGGAAAGTCGCTCTCTGTGGCAATCTCAACCCTCATTAGCCGGCATATCGTGGGAAAGTCGCTCTCTGTGGCAATCTCAACCCCATTGGCCGGGGTACCGTGGGAAAGTCGCTCTCTGTGGCAATCTCAACACTCATTGGCCGGCGTGTCATGGGAAAGTCGCTCTCTGTGGCAATCTCAACCCCATTGGCCGGGGTACCGTGGGAAAGTCGCTCTCTGTGGAAATCTCAACCCTCATTGGCCGGCATGTCGTGGGAAAGTCGCTCTCTGTGGAAATCTCAACCTCATTGGTCGGCGTGTCGTGGGAAAGTTGCTCTCTGTGGCAATCTCAACCCCATTGGCCGGGGTACCGTGGGAAAGTCGCTCTTTGTGGCAATCTCAACCCTCATTGGCCGGCGTGTCGTGGGAAAGTCGCTCTCTGTGGCAATCTCAACCTCATTGGCTGGGGTACCGTGGAAAAGTCGCTCTCTGTGGCCATCTCAACCCTCATTGGCCAGCATGTCGTGGGAAAGTCGCCTTCTGTGGCCATCTCAGCCCTCATTGGCCAGCATGTCGTGGGAAAGTCGCTCTCTGTGGCAATCTCAACCCTCATTGGCCAGCGTGTCGTGGGAAAGTCGCCTTCTGTGACGTGATTGGACAAGGGGCATGCCCCTGCCTTCCTGGACGGAGTCCCGGTCTGAGGCAATGGAAATCTCCACCCACGTACATGCCCGAACGCACGTGGGCAATGGCGTCTGTGTGAAGTGAAGTGAAGGAGATTTGTTGTAAACGAAACTTCGCAGCGCAAACATGTAATTCCCGTTAGACACAGGTAGGGGCCCTAAATATAAACACACTTACCGATATAACCGTTCTCTAAGGACCTGAATATTGTGTGCTAATGACTGCCAGATTCGTAACAACATAATGGGGGTAAGCCTGGAACTTCGAACACACTTTTCTCCGAACATATTCTGTTCATACTTCCGAAATCTTCACATTATGTGTTCCATGTATTTACGCAGGTGATATTGGATTTAAAAAATCGAATGTAGATAGAATTTTCGAAGAGGGAATCGATGACGTCACAATCAGCAGCGTTCGGCAGCAAACAGATGGCCGGGTCCCAGTTGACCTGCTTTACTTAACTAAGTCCATCAGTTCAGGACGTTTGTTCAACTCAGCATTTATGACTTTTATCCTGCCATGTTGTTAATCTGTTGATGGAGATAATATAGAAACGATGAATATGTCAAATAATTCGTGTTACTCATCTGGCACTATGTGTCAAGGCCAACAATCTAAGGCGTCCAGTCTCAAACGCTGCCATGGGCACCCAGACACGCCACCAATATGAACTGGGCTGTTGAATGCGGTGCAAAACATCCAAATAAACTACCATAACCGAGTATTGTGATCCGTCCTGTCCCCCATACACGTCGCAGACAGGTATCTGTTAGTTGTAGTAATTTAACTCAGTGTGTGTGTGTGTATAGAGAGATGTGTATATATATATATATATATATATATATATATATATATATATATATATATATATATATATATA
>BROF01003263.1:126632-145202 GCA_024346535.1 Eptatretus burgeri | reverse complement strand
GTGGGAAAATATTCACGCATACGGATTAGGATCACCTACATACGTGCACCAAACCACGCCTCCCTAGCTTCATTTGTTTACGCACGAAATATTAAGGTTGGATACTTTTTGAACACACCTCGTATATATTTATATTCCGTATATGTATTTATATTTACACATATTTATTTATATATATATATATATATTTATCAATATTTTATGTTTTTATATATATATATATCTACATGTTTAATATATTTTTTATATATGTTGAATATATCTATATAATCACTGTGGTGATGTGCCTCTGTGGTGTTCTCCTCTCCACCCCACTTTGGTAGATAAACTGGAAGACTGAATGAATGCGGTGTTCACGGAGCAGCAGGCATGGTGGGCTGAATGGCGTCTTCCTGTGTGCATCTCCTTGTGTTCCCTCTGTATACAATACTACGAGTCACAGTTTTCCTTTAGCCATGGTTTATAAAATTCATCAAAAAATGATGTACATTCTGTCGCATTAACGCGATAGAATTACTATTGCTTTCTTGGTTTGTATTTTGATAAAACAAATTTCGAAGATTAACTCCGCTGTGCAATCAATTGCTAATCAATCGCAATACAGAGGTGAAGACTCGTATCGACCGGGCAGAAATAAAGTGGGCCCGAAATGCGGTCTCGTGGAAAGATTGGTCGCGTCTCCAATACGAGTCATAAACCGACATGACCGCCATGCAAATGATGTGCAAATGTAGTCCGAAAGCCGCGAGCAACACCAGTCGGTCGCACCGACAATAGATTATCGCAAATACCGTTCCAATAATCCGTTAAAAATGCGAAGGAAATCACAATGTTGACTTGTTAAATAAGCCTGAGTCAGCTGGAAGTTTGACAGCATCTGTAAAATATTCGAATTCCATGCTTCGGAGGATAGCAGACCTTATACTATCAGCCTCCAGTTGACAGACGAAATGGAAGCAAACTTTTTTATCCAACATCGTTAGTCTGTAATTAATATGTTCATGGGTTTCTGGTGAGAGTTGCACAATGCAGTCCTTTCCTGCGATGAATTGTTACTCATTTAGCACAGTTTCATGGGGTGGACAGGTGGGGTTGTGGTTAGGTGTTTGGAGGTGAAGCCTGGTATTGGCTTAATGGTTTGAGT
Source organism: Eptatretus burgeri (assembly GCA_024346535.1). Taxonomy (NCBI): domain Eukaryota; kingdom Metazoa; phylum Chordata; class Myxini; order Myxiniformes; family Myxinidae; genus Eptatretus; species Eptatretus burgeri. The sequence continues at coordinate 144,058 of BROF01003263.1, read as the reverse complement.
GGTGGACTTGAGATCTTAAGATCTTGAGTTCAAATCCCCCTCTGCTGTTGAATTAATACCGGGTGGGGTTGACTCTGCCTGTCATCCTTCTGTGGTTGGCAAAATGAGTGCCAGCTTGCTGGTATCCTGTGTCGGAGTGGCGACCCGTCCAGGATTGTACCCAATAGGCAAGGAGACTGCTTCGGCAGCACCAACGCTCTGCAAAGAGTATGGTCCCAATGGATGCATGGATGGTTTGGGGGTGGTGGGGAGGGATAAGTGCTGGCACAAGCTACCCTGACCCCTCCCTTTCTTCACCTCAAGGATGTGCAAACTACCTCCTCTGGTCCTCCCTTACTTCTACTACGTTGTGACCGATGATGAAACGGTGTGTGTGTGTGTGTGTGTGTGTGTGTGTGTGTGTGTGTGTGTGTGTGTGTGTGTGTGTGCCCACCAGTTATTCTTCATTTTAAACACTAATTTGGTCCAAGCACCTCCAACCCCAGGGCCGCATTCAGTCGATTACCATAATACGAGCAGATGGCATGAAGTAAATATATGTTGGCCACCGGCCATAAGGAAAATATATCCGCAAGTCCTTCAAAACAAACAGTGCGGTCCCGATCTATGAAGAACGATGTAAATGCATCGAAACACGAACAAGGGCTATCAGGGGCTTGTGCCTTGAGGATGTTCAGGGTCCAAATGCGGTGTGGGTGTGGTCCATATCTCGATGGTTACCTCTTGGCAGTTAATCCCAGATTTATGGAGTTTTTTGGCCACTCGTGCGGAATCCGATTAAAATCCAGCTTTGATCTCATTTCAGTGGCTGATCCTTCCTGCAACTTGCCATTCTCTCCTGAAACCGAACCTTCGCTTCGACGTGTGCAGGTCGCATTGTGGACAGGGCGCGGACGACAACACCCGGAAAGAATACGATTGGTGCGTCACTTGTCCACAACCTTGTCACAGAATCTTTAGGAATACGCCGGTAATAGTAGTATATGCAATCCTGTTTCATATTTCCATAACCGTATGCACGTTACTCACGATGACATTGTGATGACGCTACTGTAAACGTGATGACATTCTCATCAAAGCTTTTGTCCAACATTTTGATATTGTGCTTTTGCTCTTCACTCACAGCTCCACTTCAAAAGGGACACACTCCTGAAGACTCTGTGAGCTGTGTGCGTCTCGCAGGTGGACAAGCAGCACTGCTTAAGTTGAGCGATCATTCGTTATTTGCGCCAACCTTTCATCAGTATGACCGGTAATCGTAATTTACAAAACGAAAGTACAAATTTTTTTGAAACTCTGTATAGACACACACACACATTATATTTATTTTTATATATATATATATATATATATATATATATATATATATATATATATATATATATATCCATTTATATATTTATATGTCTATATATTTATATATTTATTTATATTTATATATATATATATATATTTTAATATACTTATGTATATCCATATATGTTAATTTATATATATATATATCTATCCATATATGCCTGGTGTTGGCTTCGTGGTTAGAGTGGTGGGCTTTGGAACCTAGGGTCCTGAGTTCAAATTTCGCTCACTCTTGAATTAATACCAGGTGGGGTTAACTCAGCCTGTCATCCTTCCGAGGTCGGCAAAATGAGTGCCAGGTTGCTGGTAAGCTGTAACGGAGTGGTGACCCATCCAGGATTGTGCCCAATAGCCAAGGAGACTGCTTCAGCAGCACCAACGCCCTGCACAGAGTATGGTCCCAATTCTCTCTCTCTCTCTCTCTCTCTCTCTCTCTCTCTCTCTCTCTCTCTCTCTCTCTCTCTCTCTCTCTCTCTATCTATATATATATATATATATATATATATATATATATATATATATATATATATATATATATATATGTATGTATGTATGTATGAAAGGTATGGCTTTTAAATGCTGATGACTTCACTCATATTAAACCTGACGTTGGCTTTATGGTTAAGGTGGCTGGCTGAAAATTTTAGGGTCTTCAGTTTGAGCCCCTGTTGTGCTCTTGAAATAATACCGGGTGGGTTGACGAAGCCTGTCATCCTTCCAGGGTTTGCAAAATAAGTACCAGCTAACTGGTAACCTGGTAACAGGGGCACTGCATCACAAGCACAGTTGTGCTTCCAGAAAATAATGCAACTGGCAGCTGCAGACTGCATACAAAACAACAACTGCACTCTATAGTCGTTTTTAAGCACATTGTTTTGTACACATTTGAATGGGCGGCCATTTTTTTCGCCGTGCCGTCCCTACATATGGAGTACCACCATACTCCATGATGCATCTCATTGCAATTCTTGGCGAGTCTTGGACTATTGCTGGTATGTCGGCAGAACATCTTGAACGCCTCACGTATTTCAGAGGAGGCTACCAGCTGTGTGTCAGTACTGTGGCTAAATTTGCCTGCCAAGAGATTAAATGCAAAATGCAAGTTAATGATGAAATGGAATGTGGATGTTCAGTTACTAATAATAGAAGCTACTACCTTCATGGGCTTTCGAGTGGAAACCGCACGGGCACGATGGACCGAGGGTATGTATATAACCGATGGAACACCTTTACGTATCAATGTGTTCGGAGCGACTTTATACGTTGGCGTGCTGTATATACAGTATTAGACAGGTGAAGATCATCTCATTTCAGATGCCACTTCTTAGATGAAGGTCGGGCGAGGCCTATAAGTACAGTCCAAACAGTATGTTAGCTAGCTGTCGTGTGCAACCTGTGCCTGCTGGTTGCATCATTTTCTTGGGGTGCGACTGTGCCGCTGATGCAGTGCCCCTGTTACCAGTAAGCCGGTACTCATTTCCCTGGGTTTGGAAGGATGACAGGCGGAGTCAACCCCATCTGGTGGTAATTCAACGGTCGACAAGGTCTCGTACTCAAGACCCTAAGATCTTAAGCCAACACCAGGCTGAACAGTACAGTATGTTGATATGACACGAGTTCTATCCAAAGGAATGTCAACGCAGGAGGAGGCTATTTGGCCCATAAGAACCTGTGCTGTGGCTGCCAACATATGGTTGTCTATCCTTTTTCAATTGGGGACGTCAAGCAAGGAAGCAGCGTGTACTATTCTTAAAAGTATTTGGTATAATTCAGCCATGTTTCGGACCACCGACCTGCCAGACTCATCGTGGACCCTCTAACCAATGCACCATCAAGTCTGCTTAACTGTTTCTCCAAAAAAAAAAAAAATCAAATGTTCTGTGCACACCGTTTCCCAAAAAGGTCAGGTCCTCGTCGACACCATCCGCCTGAGATACAACGGCATTTACTCAATAAATAATCGGAAGACCTGTCGTTCTGGTGACACCTTTAACGTGCCAGTCGGTGTACTCTATCCGTGCCAGTGAGTTGCTGCATTCCCCGAAGGAGCCTCAGCGGAGGCACGTATGGGGAATGTACAGTGCACGTGCCTTCCTCGTCGATACAGAATGAACGCTGACCTTGGCATATCTTCTCCCTCCCTCCGCTCCCGCCCTTCCAATTCCGAGCGTGCACCGCGGCCACCGCCATAATCGGGCCGTCCTTCCTGCGGAGATAGAGACATCGTGCGTGGAAGGACACACCGTTATTTACCCATGCCCTCTGACAAACAGTCTTCCGAGTCACGCCTGGCCGATCGAGCTCATACTAACCGTATTTCTCTTGCCTCCGCAGCACGAGCCGCATGGACACCACGTGCGGGACGACGGTCTGCGCGAGATGGCGTCCGCGGGCGGTTTATAATTCCGTGTCTCATACCATAACGCTCATGCGATGCGGCTTGTCGTCCGATGGAATTAGTGACGTTGACACGGTAAATCTATGGAGCCGCAACGACTTTTAGGACGTTCATCGAAGCATGATCCCCGCGGGGAGGACAAGGTGTACATCGGGTCGGGATGCGCTTCGTAAAGATCTATCAGTGACTGCGTGGTGCCGCTCAGTGTTTCAATGGGCGGTCATGGGTGGTGCGTGCTGGTACCACCGCTCGAGGAGATGCGCAAGAATATAACGTGCTGCTGGTGGTGCTGAAGTGGGAGGACGGGGTGACGGACGGGGGTGTTGGCACGCGTGGCACAGACCGATGACACGAACACCACACCCCCAGCCCCCGCCAACACCCCTCCACCGTCCTCTCTTCACCCACCTCCTCCCGTGGCACGACGACCCTCCAACACCTTTCGCCCAGGTGACGGGGCGACGGTGCCCACGCTCCGAGAGCCGACCGCACAAAACCGGGCGCTGCCTTCTTATCAGGCAAATATGGCGCGATTGCCCCCTAATTTATTAGATCACTTTGTATTAAAAAGTATGGATCGTCTAAATTTGATAACAAGCGCTCCGCACAACTCATTACTTAACGTTAAATTAGACTCCAATAAGATTTCCATCCCGCGTCCCACCCAGTTGAATGAAGTGCAATTTAGGACTGAATTTGTTGTATCTGTCACAAATATTTCCAATTAGTGGACGTAATTACTGGACAGTTTCTGTAATTATGACTTAACTGGATGGATTTGGCACCGTGAAAAAAACTAATAGGCCTAAATTTGATATTTTACATATTTGCATAATAGGGAAATTGGGAGAAAATTGAGTGCAGTCGGTTGTGAAGATTCCATGAATGTGATGAATCTGAAATAGGAGAGTTTGGCTGCTGCGCGGGGCTCGAGCGGTCCCGGTGGACCGGCGGTGACTGCACGCACCGCGCTGCGCGTTCCCGAGCCCCCCCACCCCGCAAACTCCCGCGATTTGTCTTTTCGTAACGGGCCAGCTCCGACAGCCTTACGGCCCCGGCGGGTGATTTGCAAAGAGGCTCATCAGAGCCCCCATAATACCGACATTTCATGGAATATTACACCGGAACGATAATTATCCTATTTACATAGCTGTTTGGCTGAGCCCTTGAACCCGCCGCGGCGGGCACCGGCGCAGGTTGCGTGTTGAGGGCGACTCGGTAAAAGGGTCGAAGGTTGAACGACATGAAGGGTTGCGAGGAATGAGGGCTCTGCTGCACGATCGAGGGAAGACCGTTGGGCCGAACTGCTCGGAGCAGTCACTCGCCTTGTGCGGCCACCCGTTGAATGACCGCGGTGTCTGGACAAAAAAAAAAAATGAGGTGTTTCTTATTTAAACGCTACCGTATAATATTCGAGGACGTTTTTTTGCTTTGGGTCTAGTGTAGACGAGGTAGTCGACCGTCGTGTTGAACTCCGGGAACCTGAAGTCCCCTCCCTCCACATGAATGCTCGGTTCCACGCCCCTCTGATCCCTTCCTTTGGGATTTGGTGAGTGCGTAGCTGGTGCGAAGTGGAACGGGGGTCTTGTTAGCGGGCAGCGCCACCCGTCAGGCAGCGCCCCCCACCCTTTCCCCCCTTCCCCCCTCATCCCCAACCTCTTTGGGATCCAAGTGAAAGTCACCAGAGAACGGGCAGACAGGGTATAGGGTATGCCGGGCAGCCTCGTCGTGCCTGCTGCGGCGAGGTGAGTGTATTTTACTCCGGCAGTTAATGGGAATAAAGGACCCGAGTGGATGGGTGCAGATGGGCCTGATACAAATAGTCATTTTCCTATTTGCTGCCCCATTGAGCATGATGAATGATGGGAGTCAGGCCGGAGCCATGATAAATGGGAGCCCCACCACGTACCGCTCCATGCCCTATTGATTCCCCTTCTCTATTCCAAACAGGAGGCAGCTGCCTGGCCCGCCCCACGTCTTCCCCCCCCCCAACCCCACCCCTCACTGGGCCTCTCCCCGCCCTCTTCCACTGCTCCTCGCCTCCCGATCTGCTCCTGGCTTCAACACGCGCATATGGACGATTCTTCTTCTTTGAACCAAAACGACCATCCTCCACTATATACGTACGCTCCCCTCCCTCCGCTATTCCTTTTTTTCTTTGCTCCTCCCTCCTTGTTACCTCTGTGAAGGTAATGGCAACCCCCCCCCCCCCATACAACATAATTCTTTCCCCAAGGCTGCTTCAATCGCAGCAACACTCGTCTGCAGAATAGGTTGAACCTCTCCGACCTGGTTTCTCAAATCTAGCCAAAGCTTCGGTGGTTTGAGTAGATTTGAGAAACATCGGAAAAATATTTGACGAGAAATTGGTGCCCGATCATGTTGTGGTTTGAGTAGATTTTTTTTTTTTGGTGGATTTTTAGTGGTACTTTGAGTACTTTGAGTAGATTTGAGAAACATCTGTAAAATATTTGAGTAGAAATTGGTGTCCGATCATGTTGTGGTTTGAGTAGATTTTTTTTTTTGGTGGATTTTTAGTGGTACTTTGAGTACTTTGAGTAAATTTGCAGTGGTTTGAGTAGATTTGAGAAATATCTGTAAAATATTTGAGTAGAAATTGGTGCCCGATCATGTTGTGGTTTGATTAGATTTTTTTTTTGGTGGATTTTTACTGGTACTTTGAGTACATTTGTAGTGGTTTGAGTAGATTTGAGAAACATCTGTAAAATATTTGAGTAGAAATTGGTGTCCAATCATGTTGTGGTTTGAGTAGATTTTTTTTTGGTGGATTTTTAGTGGTACTTTGAGTACTTTGAGTAGATTTGCAGTGGTTTGAGTAGATTTGAGAAACATCTGTAAAATATTTGAGTAGAAATTGGTGCCCGATCATGTTGTGGTTTGAGTAGATTTTTTTTTGGTGGATTTTTAGTGGTACTTTGAGTACTTTGAGTAGATTTGCAGTGGTTTGAGTAGATTTGAGAAACATCTATAAAATATTTGAGTGGAAATTGGTGCCCGATCATGTTGTGGTTTGATTAGATTTTTTTTTTTTGGTGGATTTTTAGTGGTACTTTCAGTACTTTGAGTAGATTTGCAGTGGTTTGAGTAGATTTGAGAAACATCTGTAAAATATTTGAGTAGAAATTGGTGCCCGATCATGTTGTGGTTTGATTAGATTTTGTCATATATTTGAGTAGTTTGAGCAGATTTGCAATGGTTTGAGTAGATTTGAGAAACATCTGTAAAATATTTGGGTAGATTGGTGCCCGATCATGTCGTGATTTTATTTATTTATTGTCATATATTTGAATACATTTGAGTAGATTTGATGGTTTGAGTAGATTTGTAGTGGATTTGTAGTGTAGTGGTTTGAGGAGATTGGGAGTGGATTTGTAGTGTAGTGGTTTGAGTAGATTTGTTGTGGTCGATTTGTAGTGTAGTGGTTTGAGGAGATTGGGAGTGGATTTGTAGTCGATTTGTAGTGTAGTGGTTTGAGGAGATTGGGAGTGGATTTGTAGTGTAGTGGTTTGAGTAGATTTGTAGTGGTCGATTTGTAGTGGATTTGTAGTGTAGTGGTTTGAGGAGATTGGGAGTGGATTTGTAGTGTAGTGGTTTGAGGAGATTGGGAGTGGATTTGTAGTGTGGTGGTTTGAATATATTTGTAGATTTGAGTCGATTTCATGGTTTGAGTAGATTTGTCAAAGATTTGAATATATTTGATGGTTTCAGTAGATTTATCATGTTGCGGTTTGAGGAGATTGGGAGTGGATTTGTAGTGTAGTGGTTTGAATATATTTGTAGATTTGAGTAGATTTAATGGTTTGAGTAGATTTGTCAAATATTTGAATATATTGATGGTTTCAGTCGATTTGTCGTGTTGTGGTTTGAGTGGATTTGTCGTAGATTTGTCTTAGATTTGTGCTGGATTTGAGTAGATTTGTAGTGGATTTGAGTGGTTTGAGTAGATTTGTGGACTTCAGTAGTTTTGTAGTGGTGGTTTTTTGATTGTATTTGAAACAGTAGATTTGTGGTGGATTTGAGTAGATTTGTCATAGATTTGTAGTGGATTTGAGTAGATTTGTGGACTTCAGTAGTTTCGTAGTGGTAGCTTTTTGATTGTACTTGTAACAGTAGATTTGTGGTGGATTTGAGTAGATTTGTCATAGATTTGTAGTGGATTTGAGTGGTTTGAGTAGATTTGTGGACTTCAGTAGTTTCGTAGTGGTGGCTTTTTGATTGTATTTTTAACAGTAGATTTGTTGTGGATTTGAATATATTTGTAGATTTGAGTAGATTTAATGGTTTGAGTGGATTTGTCAATGATTTGTGGTGGATTTGAGTAGATTTGTCATAGATTTGTGGTGGATTTGAGTAGATTTGTCATAGATTTGTGGAGGATTTGAGTAGACTTGTGGATTTGAGTGGTTTGAGTAGATTTGTGGACTTCAGTAGTTTTGTAATGGTGGTTTTTTTATTGTATTTGTAACAGTAGATTTGTTGTGGATTTGAATATATTTGTAGATTTGAGTAGATTTAATGGTTTGAGTAGATTTGTCAAAGATTTGAATATATTTGATGGTTTAAGTAGATTTGTCGTGTTGCGGTTTGAGTAGCCTTGCAGTGGTAGTTGAAGTCCTTCGAGTAAATTTGAGAATGAGGAGTTCTGTAAATTTGGTGGTTTGAGTGGATTTGTAGTGGTAAGTAGTAGTTTATTTCTTCCCTTTCATTTCCAAGAAACATGCAGTACTGGCCATTAATCTTGCCACCATCTTTACCTCCTCCACCGAAGGTGAAGGAGGTTATGTTTTCACCCCTCTCTGTCCGTTTGTTACATGCAATATCAAAGATTTTTCATTACATGAAATATCAAAGATTTTTCAAGTATATTGGTCAGTCCATTTTGTCTGTTTGCCTGTCTGTTTGTTTATTACCTACAGGTCACAATTCTAAACCGATCATCATGAAACTTCACCAAGTTTCAGAGGTAGTCTCAACTGAGAAGCCGATTGATTTTGAGGTCAAAGGTCATCTTGAGGTCACATTTCTAAAACTGCCATTTTTCATCCGATTTAGTGGAAATTTGAACAAGATTTGCATATTGCATCACTGGATTGGGAAAACAACTATTTTTGAGGTTAAAGGTCAACTCAAGGTCAAACTTCTAAAATCATCAATTTTTATCTGAAAAATCGTCAATTTTCATCCGATTGACTTGAAAATTAAATAGCAATTGCATAGTACATCACTGCATTGGGAAACCAACTTGCTGAGATCAAAAAGCCAAAGGTCAACTCAAGGTCAAACTTCTAAAATCATCGAATTTCACCTGAAAAAGCGCCAATTTTCATCCGATTTAGCTGCAAATTAAGCAGCAATTGCATCTTTCATCACTGATTTTGGAAACCAACTATTTGAGATCAAAAGGTTAAAGGTCAACTCAACGTCAAACTTCTAAAATCATCAATTTCAATCTGAAAAATAAATTTTCATCCAATTGACCTGAGCTTTGATTAAGATTGTGAATTTTAATCTTAACGAAATGGACAATTTGATCTATGCATGACATCCTTTGGAGAGAGGGGTGGGTTTTGCATGTATCATGCTCTGCACGACGTCTTTTTCTTGTATGTTTGTCTCTCTATCTGTCTCTGTCTGTCTCTATGTTTATGTGCAGGATATCTCAAAAAGTTGTGGATGGATCTGGATGAAATTTGGTGGGCAGGTTGGGTGAGTGTTTGACGAGGACAAACTGATTAGATTATGGTGAAGATCCAGATCCGGTTCTGGCTACGATAATTTTTAAAGTAATTCTTCACCATTGAAGGATAGGGCCAAAAACGATACATAGCACGATATCTCAAAAAATTGTGGATGGATTTGAATGAAACTTGGTGGACATATTGGGTGTGTGACAAGGACGAATTTATTTGCTTTTGGTGAAGATCCGAATCCCGATCTGAATATGAGAATTATTTAATTTTCAGAGTGATTCTTCACCATTGAGAGATCGGGCCAAATACGTTACATAGCATGATATTTCACAAATGTATTGGACCTGATATGTCCGCGTGGATCAGGCATTGCAGGGTGGAAGCATGCGCTCTACCAAGTGCCCTTATAGTTTGAAAATGGAATACTAATTTAAAGTTACTTGGCAGACAAATTTCAATGTAATGAAAAGGCAAACAAAGCATTCATCAACGAGATACTATGATGTAGTTTTAAGGTGTGTTTCACTTGGAGGTACCTGACTTGCCTTTGAACTGCTTAATTTCGGTTCGATTCTGATCAGACTGTAAGCTCACATCCCAACACATTCCTTATACCTTTGTGGACAGGACACTGGATCAATGAATATGCTGTCCTTTGAAGCAGTGTGACCACTCCTTGGCTTTTTTCACAAGATCTTGGCTATTCGTTGTTCACCTTGGCGTCTTGGTTTTCTATAGGTTTTCTTGGCGTATAGGTTTTATATTATCATCGCTTTTCCGAAACCTTGTGAATTTTTGGCTTTTTTCATTGGCTCACCTTGGCATTTATGAAAATGAGGAGTGGTCACACTGCTTTGAAGGTGATGTTAAGCTGGCTGTTCTGTCCACTGGCATTCACTTGTGAGTGCCAAACAGCCCACTGCTCTTTTAACAAACAGCAAATCAGTGTGTGTTGGCACTCACACCACATTTTAAATTCCTGCTGTAATCCAATGGAGGAACTGCACCGGCAGCTTAGCTGTTCTGCAAGTCATAAGAAATGATGCAACCACCAGCCAAATGGTGTATATAAGAGAGATCGTTTGATAAATTACCAAAGGCAACTCCTAAGGGGAACAGTGCGAGCTCACTTTATAAACACTGCACTGCCCTAATGTGGAGATGCATGGGGAAATTAAAGCGATGAAATACAACAAAATACTGACCAGTACATATTGGAGTTTGAAATCAATTACTAGAAGCACAAGACCACCGGCTCCATAAGTCAGTGAACCCAAAATACAAGTTTGTCATGAAAATAATTTGCGTTCAGAAACAGATGTTGTCTTTGTAAATACATATTCTTATTGCCACGACAGAGCAAGCAGTCGTTGCTGCAGTAAACTCTCAGCAATTCCGATACCTGCCAAATAAAATCCAGAAATTCTAATAGGGGGCTATGTTGACTATTCCTGCGAAATTGACTGCTACCTATTCCTATCCGTAGACCTGTTTTTGTGTAGTCGTGCCAATAGCTTTGACTGCATAACATTATTTGGACTCAGTTGTACTGAATACTCTCTCATGAGGCTATGTGGCAATTAAACCAAATGCATTCACTTGTGCTATCAAGCAATTCACGACTAAAATGGATATATGAACACAAAAACGAACACAGTAAAATGAAAAAGAGATTTGTCTACCTGCAGAAATTATATTATGCCAATGGTCTTCATGAAAATTGAGATCAAGCTGTAATGGAGGATGGTGATAGATATTTATCTCCACAGGGCATTTTTTACAATGAAGCATCTGTACCACAAACTTCCTGACCATGGACCCAGATTTGCCTTGCGGATTTCTGCACTTTCAGCACACCCCATTATTGTGTGGATCCCCGCTGAATAGAATCTACTCAAACAAGTAAGGTGAATCCTCGTATTCATTTGCAATTGGTCACTGGCTTTGACACCGATACAATTTTTTTTATTACAGACCCTAGGCATCACAAAGCTACATATATCAATTTCAAATAGAGCACCTCACTGCCAATAGAGCATTTAAATTGCTCTATTTAAATTGCTGCCAGCTTGCCAGCTCGATGATAGAAGACGCCATTTGCATTTTTGCCACCACTATCCTGTGCGGGCACGGGAAGCTTGCAAGTCAAGATCAACAGACAAAGTTTTGAACAGTTTCTATAAGATTGACATGACAAGTTATTGGTGCTGCTTTTTGCCAACAATTTAATTTTATTTTATTGGTTTAAAGCGGCCACGATTGGTGGGCCAAGATCGTGAAATCGCATGTTGAACCTTTGACAACGATTGATCGCTGTGCAAAAAAAACTACATGCGGTTGGAATGAAGCATCCATCACCACCATCACCACCATCACCACCATCACCATGCCATAAACTTTATCTCAGAATTTGATGGACACTTTAAAGATCCCACCATATTTTTGTTTGCAGAATAGTAGGCCGAAATGATTGGTATCATCAAATGGCAATGTAGAATACAGAACAGTCAGTACGACACACAAATGGCTCATTCACACTGCAAGCTGTTCCTGTGATTCACCAGCTTAAAAAATCGCCTTCAGGTCAGGTATGGGAGCATGCACCGGAGCAGCGCGTTGCTGCATCCACTTTCCACCGGTACTCCAGGGGCCTCCGTCTGGCCACCCCCCAGGCAGATGCCTGGCCCATCCCCACCTCCTTGAGATGCTGATCAACCTGCTGTGGCCACGAGGCACGTGGTTGGCCCAATGGCCTCCTCCACTTACGAGACTTCCTCACTGAGAGAATCTGGTGAGCAGGATCAACGTCAGGAAAACTGACGTCACCATCTGACACTGACATCAACGTCACCAAAAAAATTGGTGAAAACATAACCTCATTCACCTTCGCTGGCGGAGTTAATGACGATGACAACTTAAAAGAAACGGGGTGCTCTGAACTGAAAGCTATATGTAGCTGTCTGCTGCAATGATTGAACCAAATATAATAATAATCTATCTATAATTCCAACAATCTCTGTGAGTGTATGTCTGTCTGTTTGTTTGTCTGCAACCGCCGTTTCTCGACGACCGCCAGTCCGATCTGATTGAAACTTGCCAGGAATATTGCCGGGGCCCCGCAGATGTGCCTTTTCGAGGTTTGATGTCAATCGGACGAGCGGTTCCCAAGTTACGGCCATTTATCTGTCAACCAATGACAAGACATGGTGCTATGACGTCACGAATAACGTCACAATCAATGTTTATTTATTTATTTGTTTATTTATTTTTGCATGATTGACGGTCCGATCTGATTGAAACTTGCCAGGAATATTGCTGTGGACCCGCGGATGTGCCTTTTCGCGGTTTGATATTAATTGGACAAGCGGTTCCCAAGTTACGGCAATTTATCTGTCGACCAATATCTGCGAGAGAAGGGGGCGAGAGAGGAGGCGAGAGGGGGGGCAGAGAGAAGGGGGCGAGAGAGAGGGGCAAGAGAGGGGCGAGAGAAGGGGGCGAGAGAGGGCTGCACATACTGGCACGCACCTATGGGCCCCGCCCCTACGGGCCCGTACTAGTAATAATAATAATAATAATAACTTTATTTGGTGTGTTATTTAAGACATTTAAGCCTTAAATACAGACCGCTGCCTGGGCTTGCTTCTGAGAAACAATCAGATCAATCCGGGGTGGGATGGACAAAAGGCTGACTCACAGAGTAGCATTCAAAGTTGCTTTCAGTTTATTCCTGGTCTTTGATTTTGTGACGGTCACAATCGAAAACCCTGACTCGCACAAGTATGTGGTGGTGAAAGGCAACAGGAACTTGATTGCCCGCTCTGACAGAGAGGAATATTCCTTTGCAGCCAAGATCCGAAATTAAGCAATGTTCAAGTTTTGTAAGCTAAAGTTTCAGGCTGCTGTCAGCTGATAGTTCCATCAGCTGGGTATCCAACACAGTGGAAAAGGTCATGTCTTCAGCTGCAGGATCCACTGAGAATGGGTCCAAAATCCAGAGGTGGCCATCCCGGGGTTCCTCTGTTTCACGACACTGCTATGTCAACCTGCCATTGACGAGGCGCCATCCATACATACGAGTACCCAATCGAGTCCCTTTTCAATGAAACAATTATTAAGACAGCGGAAACCCTCATCAGCCGTCATTCTGGTGGGGAGCTCATCGCATCATAGCAAATCTTCATTAAAACTCTCTCTCTCTCTTTATGGCTGCTGGTTGCATCATTGGTTAGGGACACAGCTATGCCGCTGATGCAGTGTCTCTATTACCAGTACACTGGTACTCATTTTGCTGACCCCAGAAGGATGATCTCTAAGATCCCGAATCAGCCACCCTAACCGCTAAGCCAACATCAGGCTTTTCATTAAAATTACTGTCCCAGCTGTATGTCACAAAAACCAGCAACAAAGCCGCATTGCCAACATCAGTGGATTCGTCCAGCTGTATGGCAAACTATGGGCTTGCTTTTATTCTCTCCAAAAGCTGGCTTTCAATGTCATCACGCATAACAACGATTGCTCAACAGACAGACAGTCATTCGACAGCGGGATGGTCTGAATTTTCTTAGTCGCCACATCTCTCATATCCATAGCGCGGGGCAGAATTAGCTCCCCTGCAATGGTGAAAGCTTTCTTGCTTCACACTCTGCGGGATGCCACCAAGTAACTTGCCTTGATGATGCATTCGGAAAGCGTGGTGAGCATAGCTATTGATTTCTGTTGTGTTTGAAGTCCGTCCCATTTCCTTCGGAAGTATTGCTTCGGTTTTCCAACACACCCAGGGTGTTTGGTTTGTAAGTGTCTCTGCAATTTGGATGGCTTCAGCGATTCGTTTGAGAACACATCACTGCTTTCAACACACTGTGCCCTCGGTTCTGAATCACCTGTCTGCAAATCCAAACTTAATGTACTCGGTGTCGTATTTTCTGACTACCATACGCTTTTTTGCCGCTTTTTTAGCAACTCCTGAAGTCTCGCCATCATTATCGGATTTTCTTTACAGGAAAGGGTCCATATTTGCCAGAGCAATGTGCAGGAGCCAGCCTTTCAGCATGGTGACGAGACGCTCAGAATCTTGTTCAAGTCTTTTATACGTAGAGCTCGGACCAACTCCCGAACGCGTGGTTAAAACACCTCTTCGGAAACCTCGACATTCAATCAACCACAGCTCAAGCATATTGACGTATTACGTACGCACAGTCAAAATGATGCCTCCACAGCCAGCCTTCTCAGGTGGGCATGATCTCCATGCACCACTAAGTGGCGTCTTGGGCACACTGATGGGTCGTGACCCGCTGGTTAAGAATAACATGCCCTAGACCTAGAGGTATGCACACTCTCCTCGGAGTTGTGTAGCCTGGGTTCATATTGTTACGGCTGTGGAAATTCGCAGAACACCATAAAGGTCCTTCGTTCAGTTATTCCGATAAGTCTGTGTTCAGTTAGATTTCCCCACCGTTGTTTAATGGAAATTATTCGTGTCGCAGGGCTGCGATTCTTTGAGATAGTGCTTTTCTTTTACTATCGTTATTTTGGACCAACCACAACCACACCTGCCTCTCAACAACCACGCCATCCTCACCACTCCGCCAGCAACCGTCAACATCTCCACGAACACAAAAGGGGAACAACAACAACTACCGCCCCGATTTCTCTGCTAAACAAGAATGACGGTTGGAAAACAACTCCCACCCCGATTTCTCTGGGAAAACAAGAATGACGGTTGGAAAAAAAATCCCGCCCCAATTTCTCTGGTAAACAAGGATGACGGTTGGAAAACAACTCCCACCCCGATTTCTCTGGTAAACAAGAATGACGGTTGGAACTCAACTCCCGCCCCGATTTCTCTGGTAAACAAGGATGACGGTTGGGAAACAACAACTGATCCAGCCGATCTCTGTTGGAATGTTCCCCCCCCCCCGCACGCCGCGAAGGGAGGGGTGGGGCGCCGGGGAAATAAAAGGGCGCACGGAGGCGTCGTCTTGGTCTTCGGTCAGGTCAGGGCGGTCGGTCAGAGTGTCAGTGTCAGTCGGCGGTTCATGGTCTTCTGCCCGTCTGGGTCTTTGAGAAGCGGTCCGTAGAGCGACCTGCTCGTTGGAGCTTGCAGTCGGTGGAAAGTCTGGGCGTCACGGAGGGGACGCGGACTGGAGGCGCCGCTATGCCAGCTGTGTCGCGCGGACCTGCGCGTTCGTGCAAGGAGCGTCGGAGAGAGCTCGCCCACCATCGCACCACGAGGATGCAGGTAACCTGCAACGGTCTCGTGGTATTCGTTTGGTTTGCCAAGTCCCACGCCATAAAGGCCCACGAGCCATGTCTGGCGCCCTTGTCTTTTGAGGGTGGCCTTTTCTTTTGCTTTCAAATGAATGTTGGTGGCGCCGTGTCTTGTGAAGTAAAACTGTTAAGTGGCTGAACATAAATTGCTTATAGTCGGTTGTAGTGCTTTCGCTTTATTTGCTTCCATACCTGCATGATTGACTGTATATGTGCATGTGTAAATAAATGTGTTGTGTGAATGTAACCCGTTCGTCGTGTCTTTTTCCCCTATTGGAACGCCATATTGCATGTCGGAATATTAGTTGGGTTTTAAGTACCCGTTAAATAGAATCGGATCCGGCGAGGTCGGGCGATAATACCCGCTCGGTTATCACTGCAGAACGGAACGGACCGCTTGGGTGGTTCGTGTCCAAGCCGACCTGCGCCGAGGTACGGTCTCCTGGTAGGCTACCCGCGCGGGTACTTAGGTATATCGAGATTCGGCGATTGACCCTATTCTGCGCGGGTAGAAAATTTTTTCGGCCGTGGTGGGGTTGAAGACCCACCCGTGACAGGGTTCCGGCGTTGTTCCGGAAGGTCACGCCTGAATTGTCCGTCCGGTGGGCGAGCGGCTACTATTAGTGGAAAGCGACCGTTCGCACGCCGGCGGGCGCGAATTCGTAACAATATCTTGACCCAGCTATAAACTGTCATCCCGGTGTTTTACAGACAGGGTGATTCATCAATGTGTGGGTCATCTCTCAAATGGACATTAAACTTTACATCACATCTGCCAGCATTCCCCACCCCTCCACTTTTCACTCCTCTCACTCCTCTCACCCATCTCTCTCCCTCTCTCTCCCCTCCTCTCTTCTTCCCTCACCCATCTCTCTCACCCTCTCCCCTCTCCCCCTCCCACTCCCCTCCCTCTCACACTCATCCCCCTTTGTCCCACCCTCCCCCTCTCTCCAACCCCTCACCCTCTCTCCCACCCTCCCCCTCTCTCACCCACCCCTTTCCTACTCTCCTCCTGCCCCCACTCCTCCTCATCTGTTCAGGGGACTGTCAAGGACTAACGGTTTCGTTTTGAATTTAAAACGGCTTCCCCATAGTGGAGTATGTACAAATCAGATTCGGAGTGAGCCGATCAGAGGGGTACAAAGGTTGCTGCATATGCGAACATGCATGCAGGCAGGCCTTTGTCAGTGAGATAGAACGGGTTTTAAATGCTTCCGTCCAGTTTGATATCGAACCCGGTGGTTAAAAAGAACATGTTGCCGTTTTGGGCGCATTTTATCACCCTTCCTTTCCCTTCCCCTCCGCTCCCTGCCCTCCCATCCCTTCTCCTCACACCACATTCCCTTCCTCTAATGCTGCCTCCCTTCCGCTCACACCGCATTCCCTTCCCCTTATGCTGCTTTCCCTTCCCATCATGCTGCCTTCCCTCCCCTTCCCCTTAAGTTTACCTCCTCCCAAACCCCTCCCCTCTCCACCCCCCATGGATATATCTGGGAAGTCTCCACCTGCTGTAGTAACCTGTGGTTTTAACGTACTGTTTTAACAGACCACATTTCGTTCAATCCTGTAGTACCCCCCCCTCCACTTTCTCCACAAGTCCCACCCACTACCAAACGCAAGTCGAGAATGCCTCCCCTTCTGCTTACTTCCTCCCAAACCCCTCCCCCTCTCCACTCTACCCCATCCTCCTCGCC
>BROF01003263.1:108711-126552 GCA_024346535.1 Eptatretus burgeri | reverse complement strand
CCTCCTAGCTCCCCACCCCTCCTCTCCCCCTCCCTCCTCTCTCTTTCTCCCTCCCATCTGTCCTCTCTCCCTCCCCTCTATGCCTCCCCTCCTTCCACTCTCCCTCCATCCCCCTTTCTCCCCCTCCCCTGAATATCCCCATCAGTGAGGAGACGGGTTTTATTTGCTGGTGCGCATACGAACTGTGCTTCCCCATTGTCTCGGACCGCTCATCTGTACTTGATGTTTTTTTTTCAATTCATCTATTTTCACTTGTTTTCTTTCATTTATTTATATTTTCATTACTGGATGTTGTCCAACGATTCTGTGATTTTTTTTTCCCCTCCACTGTACCAGCTTCAATGTCCATCGGCACGCAAACTTTCAGCTTTCTACGCCACCCAGAAGGTACTGATCTTTAATATCGGTCAGTGAGTCAGTGAGGTAGTTGGTGCTAAGAAAGAGCTTTATATATATATAAAATACTAGTGGGGTGTGCTTACACATTATGTAAGCATACGAAACGTGCTTCTCCATTGTCTTGGGTGCTTCCCCATTGTCTCGGGTCACTCACCTGCATTTGATTTTTCATTTATTTATTGTCATTTATTTATATCTTCATATACGAATGCTTTCTGATGGTTCTGTTATTTTTCCTGTTGTATCGGCTTTGATGTCCGTTGGCAAACAAAATTACTGTGCTTCCCCATTGTCTTGGGTGCTTCCCCATTGTCTCGGGTTGCTCACTTGCATTTTTTTTTCATTAATTTATATTTTAATTTATGGATGTTGTCTGATGATTCCGTCTGATGATTCTTTCTACGTCACCCGGAAGGTACCAATCTTACACACACACACACACACACACACACACACACACACACACACACACACACACACACACACACACACACACACACACACACACACACACACACACACACACACACACACACACACACACAGTGACCTGAGACAATGGGAAAGCACAGTTCGTCTACTTTCACAATGCTTAGGCACACTGCGCTAGTATATGCATACATATAGATATCTGTAATTCCAGCAGTGTGTGTGTGTGTGTGTGTGTGTGTGTGTGTGTGTGTGTGTGTGTGTGTGTGTGTGTGTGTGTGTGTGTGTGTCACCGCCATTTCTCGACAACCACTGGTCCGATCTTATTGAAACTTGCCAGGTATATTGCTGGGGACCTGAGGATGTGCCTTTTCAAGGTTTGATATTAATCGGACAAGTCCTTCCCAAGTTATGGCCATTTATTTACCAACCAATGACAAGACACGTTGCTGTGCCATTTAATTACCAACCAATGACATGACACGTAGCTGCGTAGACGTGGCTGCGTAGGCCGGTGCGCGGCTGGCCGACAATGACGTCACGGGCCGTGCCGGTTACATGGCAGCGAATGTCATGGCAAGCAAAGACAGGGAGGTAAACTTGATTTTAATTTGGATTTTAATAATTCCCGCTGTGTGTGTGTGTGTGTGTGTGTGTGTGTGTGTGTGTGTGTGTGTGACCGCTGTTTCTCGACAACCACTGGTCCGACCTAATTGAAACTTGCCAGGTGTATTGCTGGGGACCTGAGGATGTGCCTTTTCAAGGTTTGATATTAATCGGATAAGTGCTTCCCAAGTTATGGCCATTTATTTACCAACCAATGATATGACACGTTGCTGCGTAGGCGTGGCTGCATAAGCCGCTGCGTGGCCGGCCGACGATGACGTCACGGGCCGTGCCGGTTACATGGCAGCGAATGTCATGGCAAGCAAGGACAGGGAGGTAAACTTGATTTTAATTTGGATTTTAATTAACTCTGTGTGTGGAAGTGTGGTTGTCACGAGAACATGAGAGCGAAAGAACGGCCTGTGTGGTTGTCATTTCTGGCTCGCGGTTTGAAAGTTTTTTTTTGTTTGTTTTTTTTTGCACGTACGGCCACGCACGTATGGCCATGCACGTACGGGCATGTGAGAGCGAAGGAACCGCCTGTGTGGTTGTTGTTTCTGCCACGCGGTTTGAAAGTTTTTTTGTTGTTGTTTGCATGTACGGCCACGCACGTACGGCCACGCACGTACAGCCACGCACGTACTCGTACTAATAAATGTCAGTGTGTGTGTCTCCTCCAGGACTCCAAAACCATGATACCGAGCAGCCTGAAACTTTGCATGCATACTAAGAAACTCCAAGCAAGTGTATGACTGATAATTATTAATTGGGTGTTTGGGTTAATTAAAACACCCCTTTTTAAGATAATTAATGGTCTTATTTAATTATATCCTTCACCAGGCGCATCCTTGGTCACCGCTCTCTATGGGGTGTTAAGGCGTATCTTAGGTAACTTCGCTGGGGTCTGAATCCGCCATGTTTTTTGGCCTGCTCAACCATTCCCCAACCTAGAATAGGCCGCAACGATTTTTTCACTTTCCTCATTTATATTATTGAATGCCTGTTCATCAGAGCTACAAATTACTGGGAACATTGCAATGCTTATAAACGCCCGGAGACGGCAGTTTTCGTGGCTTTATTTTATTTCCGCACATGCCATAACCTTAAGAATCTCTTAAACTAAGCTGAATTCCAAAATGTAAGCTCCAGAATCGAACTTGCAAGCAGTTTCGATTCCTAAAATAGTGTTCATTTGTCCAATTCGGACATATTTGACATTTCGGGTGCATTCTTCCATTATACGACCTGTCACTTTGGCATAGATAAATACAAATAAAAGGTAAACGTTTCGTTTTTAAAAGTTTCTTCATCCGTTTCATGGATTGCGTCGTGAAGCCACTTGGCATGCGTTCTTCAAGCTTCAATCAATGGTCGTACCATGGTTCGATACCAGAGGTAGGAAGGCAAAATAAATTATATGATCACTATGAGAAAAATACATTTCAGTTGTGAAGTGATGAATCGCCACATCATGGTAGGAAAGCCGAGAGGTATGCATGCTTGCTCTGTGTAGCTTGGATTCGAATCCCGACACAGCTATGAACAGTCATCCCGGTGTTTCACAGAAAGGGTGATTCTTTATAAAAGTTATATAGTTTCTCTTTGTGAATTCCAAAGCAAAATATATTTGACTGGCGAGGTACCTGACCATGCTATGTAAGGGAGGGTCTGGACAGCCGGTTCGTGAAAGACTTGGGAAAAAAATGACCAAACTACAAATGTCGAATCTGCGAATGTCATGGGTGGCACCCCTCACATTCTGTAACTCGATCTCTCTATATTTTAATTCCAATCTCAAATTAACACTATACCATGAATATAACAGAATACAATATTACAAACACTCGTGAGGTAAACGAAGAGAAACGCCATTCTGAGGTTACATCAGGATCGAGAACAGCTTCGTACGGATTGAAAGTCAAAATCATGATTGTGTTGAGGTATTTATGAAACCTCCCACCCATGTTAGGACACTGGCTGGGACCCAAAAACGTTCCACAGAAGGTTTGACAGGGCTAGCCCAAAAACTGAGGGAGTAGTTCAACGTCAGATGCACGACACACTCATGCTTTATATTTTTTAGGTAACAACCGATTTCTGAGCCGTTCTCTTTATTAACATGTTTTCTGAATTACAGAATGAAATTTTTTTCCACCCGACACATGATGTGTGTGTGTGTGTGTGTGTGTGTGTGTGTGTGTGTGTGCAGTTGCGTGTGCGCGCGTGTTGTTCATAAAGTATAACATGTTCTTTCTGCTAACTCCTGTACCCCCACCCCTCTCTTCCTTTGTCCCATTCTTGCTCCACCCCCTCCTAATACAGTGCTGCACCCTCCTCCCACACCTCTGTCTCTCCCCCCCACCCCCCCATCCCTTTCCTTCCCCTATCTTTCTGTCTCTCTGTCTCCGGACGTGTCTGGACGGTGGTTATTCCCAGACAGTGGTTATCTCAGCATGTGTCCAGATGGTGGTTATCTCCATGTGTGTTGATATGGTGGTTATGTCTGTACGGTGGTTATCTCCGGACATGTCTGGATGGTGGTTATGTCAGGATGGTGGTTATCTCTGGACATTCCTCAACGGTGGTTATGTCTGGATGTTGGTTATCTCCGGACAGTGGTTATGTCCAGACGGACCATGCCCCCACAGTGCCTTACCTTGCCCTCCCCTCACAGTGCCTTCCCTTCCCCCCCCCTCACGCTGCCTTCCCTTCCCCCCATGCTGCCTTCCCTTCCCCCCATGCTGCCTTCCCTTCCCCTCATGCTGCCTTCCCTTCCCACCATGCTGCCTTCCCTTCCTCTCACGCTGCCTTCCCTTCCTCTCACGCTGCCTTCCCTCCCTCTCACGTTGCTTCCTCCCCTGAAATTGGGTGTTTGGGGTAATTTAAACACCCCTTTTGAAGATAATTGACGGCCTTATTTAAATGTTTTTTTATTTTATATATATATATATATATTTTTGTATGCATTGTCGAGGCTCACATAAGAGCTAACACACAGAACATATAACAAAGGGAGCAGGAGACAAGAGAGGCAGGAGAGGGAAGCACAAACCAGTATGAAACAGAAACATCAGGAGATCTGTGGAAGGGAGAGGGATGGGGTGGGGTATACAGGGTAAACAAGATGGACACGACAGGGACTTTCAGGAAGGAAAGCTCAAAATTTGAAAGAGTTGGGTATGGGGTGGATTAACGGGAGTAGAAAAGATCATGGTATTGGATAGGGGAAGATATGAGATGATGGTGAACAGCTGTTTTGAAGACCTGGAGGGAAGAGTGGGATTGAAGAGAGTGGGAGTTTGTTCCAGAGGTGTAGAAAAAGAGAAATGAAAGAGTGAAGGTGGGCAGTAATTCTTGACTTTGGCAGTTTTACCAGAAGGGGGTTGCTGGTGGACCTTGAGCGCCTTGCAAAAATATGGGGGAAACAAATTACAGACAGAGTATGGGGGGGGGGCGAGGGAGGCAAGGCCACAGAGGAGACAGTAGATGACATAAAGATCACCGACCTGCCTACTGTGAGAGATTGAGAGACCAAAAGACTCAGCCTCATCGCGGGAGATACCAATGATCTTAAAAGCCTTGGTTTCCACAGCGTGAAGCTGAGAAAGGTGTGAGGCGGGAGCACCAGTCCAGAGGGGAGAGCAGGACTCCATCAGGCTGTGGATGAAAGCTTTGTATGTTTACGAGCTCCGGTGTGCCAAGGAAGGACTGTGCATGATGGAGGATGCCCAGTCGGTGACTGGCTTTGGAGACCAGGTTGGAAATGTGGCTTTTGCAGGAAAGATCATGGCAGACAGTGAGACCTGTAAGCTTGAATGAAAGGACTTCTTCAAGAGGATTGTTGAGAAAGTAGATTGGGGGTGGGGGAGGGGGGAGGTTTCTAGACAGTCCTTTTGGAGAGACAAAGTGAGAGTGAGATTTGTCAGCATTGAAAGACATGTTTCAAGTGTTGGATCAGGGAGGTTTCCAGATGGTCCTATTGGAGGACATAGTGAGAGTGAGATTTGGCAGGATTGAAAGACATGTTCCAATTGTTGGATCAGCTTGTGATTTTTATCCAGGTCTGCAGAGAGTGAAGAGGCTGCTGCCTGCTGATCTGAGGGATGACACATGGTATGGCAGAGGGTAGAGTCATCAGAAAAGAGATAAAGAGGATTTTCCAGAGAGATCATTTATGAAAACCAGAAAAATAACAGGGCCCAGAACACTGCCTTGAGGAACTCCAGCCTGGACAGGAAGAGGAAATGACAGAATTCAATTCAGAGCCACACGGTGACAGTGACAGGAGAGGAAGTCTGCGAACCACGAGTGGAGATTGCCTTGGATACCATAGGAAGAAAGTTTGGTGAGAAGGTCAGGGTGCCAGACCGTATCGAAAGCACATGATATGTCTCGGGAGATGGCTCTGATTTCATGTCTGGCATTGAGGATATCCACCAATTTTTGGAGAGCAGAAGCAGCATGTCCAGGGAAGAGTGACCTGGTCTGAATCCAAATTGATGGTCAGAAATCAAGCCATTGGAGAAGAGGAAAGATTTAATGTTGGAAGCAATGATCGATTTCATGATCTTGCTGATGATTTGGAGAAGGCTGATTGGTCTGCAGTTACAGGGATCTGTTTTTGTACCTTTTTTATGCAGAGCGGAAATGTTTGCTAATTTCCAAGCAGATGGCAGATGACCTTGAGCAAATGAGAGGGTGAATAGAACAGAGAGAGGGGTGAGCAAGAGCAGCAAAACAGGTTTTTAGGATACGTGAGCTGATGCCGTCTGGACCAGTTGCAGAATCAGAGTCGAGGTTTGATGGCAATATCTTCACCTTGTCGGGAGAAAAAGACAGAATCCAGGAACAGCTGGGTAGAACAGCGGAAACTGATGTTTAGCAAGGCGTCATCCTTGGTCATCCATTTGTCAACTTGCTGGGGTTTTAATTCTCCATTTTGTTCAGCCTATTCAAACATGCCTTGATTTGGAAACACGATCTACTCTCACAGACGAATTAAAGTATATCATCAAAATAATACATGTGATTTGACAATCGCATCTTGTGGACAAATCAAGTGTCAAAATCTGGAGTGAAATCTGAAAATTTTAACAAATTTTTCATTTTTATAACTTAGTTTATTTATTTAAGCAAAGCATTAAACGTAACTTTTTCTACTGTTCAGACAATTATATTGAGTGATGTAAAGATGAAGGAATGTGTAGAAAGTGTAACTTCATTGAGTGCAAAGCCATGCTCTCTAACCTGCTTTTACAAACCATGACAATACAGTCCACAGGGGTCCTTTTTTTCGGCCATTATGTATGCAGATTTATTTTTACCGTTTTGTGCGATCTGCTTTCATGACAAAATATAAATGTAAATATACTATTATAGTTGCTGCAATATATTAATGGAAACTAGTTTCTGCAAGCAAAGAGGTACTTTTTTGGTGCTGCAAGTGTCCAGTGGAAAATTTTTTTTTGCTTTACACCGTTTTGTGCGATCTACTTTTATGACAATATATTAATATAAATACGAGTATAATAATGGTTGCTGCAATATACTAATAATCGGCATTTGCTGAAAACGAAGAGGTGCGCAGACAGAGAGCCCACATGGACGTGATACAAATGGGTACAAATGATACTTTCCATGGGGTTTGTGCATGCCTGCATGCTTGGTTACGTGTGTGCGGTGCGCAGGTTTTGTGAGCGCGCGATTTGAACTCTAATTCGTACCCAGGTGTGTGGCACTGTGGAGGAGGTTATGCAGCTGTCTCGCAAACCATGAGCTTCTGCAGTCGGCGGTGCAGTGCGGGTGTGAGGACATCAATGCACGTGTGCGAGTGAAAGGATGAGTATATCGTATCGCAGGTGTACAATGTATATACACAGTTAGCATGGACTGCGAGGAGGATGGAGGAACACTGTTTTTTGTGGGGGGGGAGGGTAGGCATGCATGCAGGCAGGCGTTTGCCAAGTTGAAAGCATGGGTTTAAATTTATAAATGCTCCTGCCTGGTTTTATATTGGATACGGCTGTTAAAAAGAAAACGTTGCTGTGAGGGCATGTTTTATCACCCTGGTAACACCCTGGATGGTCTTTGAACGTTCTTGCATGCTCGTACTGGTTGCGTCCTTGTTCCCAAGTTCTTTCCTCGGATCGCCAGGGGGACATGCCGTTTGATGCGATCAGCCAATTTTTGGGTTGTGCGTCCCACGTACCGAGCTGCACATCGGCACTTAAACTCATATATATTGTTACGGTTGTGGAAATTCGCAAACCACCATTCAGATTCCCCAGAGATCAGTTATTTCGATAAGTGTGTGTTCCAGGATAGATTTCCCCACCGATGTATAAAGGGAATTATTCGTGTGCCGGGCTGTGAATCTTTGAGTTAGCCATTATTCTGTTCTATCTTTTATTTCAAACAAACATCATCTCCACAACCACGCCATCTCCACAAACACCGCCAAAGGACCCACATTCTCCACGACCGTTACAAAAAGTATTCTCCGAAGAAAAACCCGATCACTCCTGGGATTGCCCCGGCGCGCCAGGAAGGGGGTGGGGGAGCGCATCGGAGGGAATAAAAAGGCACATTGGAACGCAGAGAAGAAGAAGAGAATTCTCCCCTGCCATGCAGGAGGTTCGTGGTGGTTCAGTGGTGGTTCGTGGTGGTTTTTTGGTGGTTCAGTGGTGGTTAGTAGTGGTTCGTTGGTCGCTGGTTGTCGTGGAGCAGCCAGTTGGAGTTGTGGAGTCTTGGAGCAGCCAGCGGAGTCTGAAGTGGAGAGTCGGGTGCGTCGCGAGGCCTGACTAACCAAGCCCCCATTCAAGCCGCTCACGCAGCTGCTCGAGCCGCAAAACTGCTCAAGCGACTGGCGCATTGGCAGCGTATCAGACCAAACCGAAGACCACCGAGTCGCCACCAAGGGGCCCAAGGTAACCAGCCCGGCCTCTCAGAGCCCTTCGGTCATCCCGGCTCTGGGGAATATTAAAGGCTTACGAGCCCGTGTCTTTTCTTTCTTGGATTTTTGTATGAAAGTCTGTGGTGCCTTGTCTCTAAGTAGAATTGTGATTAAGTATGTGCTTGTACATTATCGTATAGGACTTGGCTGTAGGCTTTTGCTCGTGTCTTGTCCCCTATCCCCATTCATTGACTGCATGCCTACTGTAAATAAATGCCCAATTGTTTGAATGTCAACCTGCTCGTTGCGTCACTTTCTGTATTGACGGCCACAGCACGTATCGGGAATTAACTGGCTTTTAAAGCCACTTAAAGTAAATCTGGTCCGACGGGACTTGGCGATATCAAACCGCTCGGCTTCGCATAGGGAACGAGCATGCTTAAGCGGCTCGTTTTCGTACAAGTCCCGTCGAGGTGTAAACTCTCAGTATTTCTGTCCACGCGAATAGTTAGGTCAATCGACAATTCGGCGATCGACCCTGTAGTGTGTGGACAGAGTATTGACTGGTTTATGATGCATCAAGGCATCCGTGGCTGGATTTTGGGGTTGGTCCGGAAAGTCACGACTGGATTGTCGCCTTTGGTGGGCGCGCGACCGCGATTGGGCTGAAGCGGCCATTCCGCACGCCGAACACGGCAGAAAACCACAACAATATCTTTGCTGACTTGTGAGGTGGGAAGCACATCCTTGTTGACTGACGTAAGCAGACGTCATTTGAAAGAATTTGAAAGATTTGATATTTGAAAGAAACTTGATACTGCACACTACAGGAGAATGGTGAATAAGTTGGCCCTAAAATTTTTGCGCTATCGTGTACCGTTTTGGCTGTATTTCGGGAACATACATACATACATACATATATACATACTTACATACATACATACAAGATGAGAGTTTTAGTAATATATAGAAGACAGATGAAGCAGTTTAAGGTACAATAATCTCCGATACACATTGATCACTGTGGCAAGCCTCAATCCCCTCTCTCTTCAATCAAAGAAGTTTCCACAAAACATTGACCATAGGCAAAGTGGGTGACCCATCTTTTGTCCAATTCAAATTCCCAATGAAAAAGATTCTGTTTTCGTACACTCTCGAGTCACAATTATATGAATCACAGCACTGTGTTGTACACAGGTGCTTAAATAAAGTTGTTCACTGCACTGCATGGCAATAAAGTCATGCATGTCCATTGTCTGTCGTGTCGGCCTTTTGTCGTAAAACCATTCAGAAAACTTCAAACTTATGTCAATATATTTGGATGGGTTGTAAAGTAAAACATATATTCTGTGCTTTACCAACCGGTAGCAATAGTTGACTGATAATTAACGGAATGTTCCACATTAAAGTTTCTCAATGTGTAGCAGTTGTTACATCTTCACAGCAGGGTGACAGTATAGTGCATAGGCAGAGTGCACCTATCCTGAGACCGTGGCTACTGTCTCTCTGATTAACCATTAAGCTGGGTGTCCCATCTCCTTGCATTGGTTGGTGGATGTTAAAGATCTCACAGCCAGCTGGGAAAATTATTTTGATGAAGAGAAGGTGAGCCACCACATTAGATAATCATTTTAATAGGAGGGTCTCTAATTTCATAGTATTCCAGTATTCCATCGTTCTAATATATGTCCCTTCATGTCCTCGTCTTTGTTTAGATTACGGTATTTCAAAAATGACGATCTCTTTAAAAGGTCGAAATTGTATCATATTTTGATTTACTTCCTTTTCCTCCAAGCTTCAGCCACCTCCCCTTATGAACCACACCTTTGTCTGATGCTTCTTGTCCTTTATTCATTCTCTTTGATCACCATTGTTCTCTCATAAATATTGGGTACGATTGTCTGGTAGAAGAGTAGATTTCTGGGTAAGGAATGTGTTGGGTTTGCTATTGCCTCCTAGTTGAAGCCCAAATCATGAGCTTAAAATTTGCCCAGAAGAGGGTTGGCACGACAACAAAATACATGGAAATACAGACAAATTTAATGCAGGAGGAGGCCTTTTGGCCCATCATGGCTATGGTACATCAACACTATATTTATTCATTCTATCAGTTTGTTGACTCATTGTCTCTGTTTGGGAGGGGGAAAAGAGTAGTGATGAGAACAATGTGATAGGAACAGGGATACGACTCTTTTAGATATGTATTGTGGTACAAGTATTCAAAAAGTTACACGAACGAGATACTCAAAGTAGTACAAGAAGTCGACAATACACAAGCCTGAGCAAGCCGTCAGTCACTGATACTGTACAAGTGTAAAATAAGATTAAAAACTTTCTCATTTAGGCACATGGATATGAAAGTTGAACTTATTCAAGCCTTCTTTGAAAAAGAACTTCCTTACACATGCCTAAGTTGTAAATCGACATACTTTGTGAAGCACTTCACTATTTAACTGGAAGGGTACCCTGAGGAAGAGTGCATTGGCCCCTATATCTCTCAATGGTGAAGAAGCACTTTAAAAATTAAGTAATTCATGTTTCCAGATCCACATTCGGATCTTCATAAAAATCGAATCAATTCGTCCGTGTCACACAACCAACCTGTCGACCAAGCTTCATCCGGATCCGTCCACAACTTTTTGAGATATCCTGCAAACAAATAAACAAACAAACACAAACAGAAAGGGGTGAAAACATAACCTTCACCTTCGGTGGCGGAGGTAATTACTGGAGTTGTAACAGATTCCCTGCAAATGTGCTTTGCGACTCTAGTGCTTTTGTTTTCAATTCCTGAACTGAAATCTCCTCCAAAGGTCGGTGTGCTGATTGATTAAACACTCTTCCTGAAAAGCACCAGTATGCAACAAAACTGGTGCTCTTTGGGTCAGGCGTTACATCGATTAGTGCACCATCCTGTCCTTTGTGGGGTACGTTTAGCCGGTGCTCCTATCTGCTAGCATTCACTTGCAGACGTGAACAATCCCACGGTACCTTTTGAAAGGAGTAGGGAGTAGGTTATCGTCTGCTGGTATACAGCTTGACAAAAATTTAAACACGTACTCCAATCTACAAGGGTGGTGAGGGGGAAACCGTACACCCATTGCATAACTATTATTGCTACTACTACTGCTACTACTCCTATTACTTATTCAGTGGCCCTAATCTGCTTGTGGGATTTGCTGGGAAGGTTTTTGGTCCAAGTTTTTTCACGAACCAGTTGGCTGAAGCCGACAGAAGTATGTAATTTATTCAGGGTGCTGGCAATAATTCACCTGCTCTTCGTGAAAGACACTGTGAGATCTTTCTCTGCCTAAAGCTCGCTAATGTAAGCATACGGGATACCTGGCTTAATGTCCATCAGCGAGACTGTGACTTTGTGATGCAACACTGGCCGTGAAACACCATTCTGACAGTTTTAAGAGAGATGAGAAATCAAACCCAGGTTAGGCAGCTCAAAAGGTAAGTGTTCCAACTCTGGACCATCGTGCCGGACTCAGGAAAATAGCTTATCCCCAGAAATGATGCAAACCTCGATCCAAGTGTTGCATACACACAAATTTTGTGTTATCATAAGGTGTTCACTTGAGTTAAAATTTCCTGCATTTTATACTCGCGAAATCTGCACCCATTTTGCCATGTGATTATGACGTCATCCTGATGGTGAGTGGCGGAAATTCCACTTTGGAAAGATATCGATAAAAAGCACTTAACGAAAGCGTTCAGGTGCAGTTCTTGTCAACATCATTTGCTTGGTGAAACTTGAAACTCTTGAATGCATTTCCAACCTCCAGTAATGCAGTTCAAGTGAATTTCATCTTTTCTTACGAAAAAGAGACGCGTCCGTCCGTGTGTCCGTCAGTCACGATTTATTCTTTTGAAAGGGTTCCTGCTATTGCAGAGTAATACAAATGGTATAGATGGAAATCTCATAATCCATTGACTGTTGGTTAAAAAGCTAATAATTGATTTACTCGGAACAAAAAGTCATACGAATTCTCCTAATATTAATTTGCAATTGGTCACGGGCTTTGACACCAACACAAAATTTTATTTCGGACCCTCAGCATCAAAAAGCTACATATATCGAACAAACAGTTTCAAAAAGAGCACCTCACCGCCGTGAGAGCATTTAGATTGATCAGATGTGGCAATAAATGTGAATTGTTGCTCCCAGCTTGCTGGTTCGATGACAGAAGGCGCCATTTGCATTTTTGCCTTTACCATACCCCGTTTAGAATTCCGTGCAGGAACGGGCAACTTACTCGTCATAAAAATTCCTGTCTTAAAAAAGCCCATTTTTCCGAGATGGAAGACGAAGATGCTGGAGCAGGAGGTTTAATGTAGCGGTTCCAACGGTACGATAGCTAAGCAGGAACCATTTTGACTAAAACGTGACTGACACGGAAGGAACATACACAATTATATATAGTAGTAATCCTCCTTGAAACAATAGAAAAATATATATGTATATATATATATATATATATGTATATATATATATATATATAAATATATAATATATACAACAGCAATCACAGCCACTACTACAGTAACAACAACAACAACAACAACGTGTTACAAAATATCGTTTTTTTTAAACGTGTTTTACTTAATTTTACGGCTTCATTGAGACTCGGAGATGGACACGCAATATGTTTTATTAAGGCCAATGTGTCTTGTGATTAAGAGCGATGGATAGGCACAGCTCGTACTATTTATTTTCTGATTATTGAACAATCATCAAACCAATGTTTCACTTGACACGTGAAACAACTGCTTATGAATACACACCTTCCGTCATATCCTTGTATTTCATGCTCATCAGTAGTTTATCGAGCCAGCAAAAGGTGCTTCGGAGTGAGAGGCATGAGAATATCAATGGCCAGTGCTGCATTTTTGCAATGGGTGGAGAGGTTTTGTTACATTGTGAATATTTTGAGCTTTTCTCGGCCCGAGTCCTGAGAGTTTGCAGCCGTGTGACGAGGGCAGTCTGTAATCAGGCAGGACGCGGGCACGCGTGTAGGCAAGGCAGTCGCGTATGGGCTGCTAATCAAAAGCTGCATTCCACTGGTGCATCTCAGGAGAAATCTCCCTGCAGAAATTGGAATAATTTATTGGCTTACAAGTTTTGGTTGACAGTTAGTCCAAGGCTATTTATCTCTGTAATAGAGCCGGGCTTCGGAGCACCCGACCCAGCTGAATCAAACAGTTTTGACGGGAGAACGAATCGGGCAGGCGTGCCCGTCCCTCGAGGTGCCAGCAAAGAAAACGGAGAGAAAATTGAAGCAAGTGGACGAGCGGACGGATTTGAGGTGGCGCCGGGGGCACATAGTTCCACCACTGGTATACTTCGGGCATGCGCTTCCATCAGCGGGACTAACAGCGCACGGAGTCGTGCCTAATGCTTCTCAAATCACTTAGCGCCACTTGCCTTCACCATTCAAACGGCCGTCCTTTCCCGGAACCCCTTTTTAAAATTACTATTCTATCCTGAGCATTTGTTCCATCAAACGAGTCAGAAAATGGAAATGCGGTAGGGCGCAATTTTCTCGCATGGCGCTCGGTTTGTGTTCTGGGATTAGGCCCAGCCAGCAGCTGTCCCAGCTTGATGGATTGCCGTAGAGTTAGGAACGGCTGTTTTTCAAACCGTAATTTGTGTGAAGTCACTTAAACACGAGGGCATAGAGAATCGCATCACGCATAGGCCCACAACAAAATGGCATCCATGCACAGGTGTGGATATTGCTCTGTCTGCTCTGCATTTTTTGGATGAAGAATTTTAAACAACCTCTCACAGTAAGCGAGCCTACAAAAACATACTTGGACTCGGACCAAGCAATAATTTCTGATTTACAGACTTGGCTCACTTTCTATTTGCATGAGAGTAAGTCCCAGGGGAGCCGAGCGCATGTTAATTCGTATGCATCCCCAATTAGCGTGCTGATTAGCTGGCAGATTGATTGGGAGAGATTTGCTTCAAGGACAGACAGCAAGGAGTTTGCGGTGTGAGTGGGAGACGGGCGGAGGCGACTCCCCGTGGGCAGCCAGCCGCCTGTCATTGCGTCATGGGCGAATGGTGAAGGATGTAAATTCTTTATGAATTCGGAGATGTTCGGATGTCGTATCGGGATGCAGAGTAAAGCCTGGGAAAAGGAAGTGGAAACACTTTTAAGAAATGCTATATTTATAGCTGTAATTGTTGTTGAAATAACAAGCTTAATATTCTCATGGAATGTCTACAGAAAACAGTATCAACAAATCCCACCGAGATGTCGGGAATTTTAATTTTAATGTCATGTTGATTGACCGTTTCTAATTCTGTTGATTATTGTTAAGGTTCAAGCTAAATAATAGTGAAATGAAGTGTTTGTGTTATTTCTGGAAGGATTTGGCAATGCATGCTGCGGCACAAAGAACGCGTTAGATCTTGAAGGTGCATCTGGTGAATTATGACCGCACAGTTAGTTCATGGTCAGTGGACTCGGTGGCACAGCTTGGCATCACACATACAAGCCACATTGGTGTAAGGTACAATATTGTTTAATGATATTCTGGATGTTGGATAGATAATTCATTTGGAAAATTTAAATAAAAATCACTCTATCCATCAGTTAAGAATTCTTCTTACAAAAAAAATATTGGTCTGTCAATGAAGATCTGAAAATGAATATAATTTTGAAGAAGGCGGTTGATATTTATACAAGTGAATGTATCTGATCTGTAAGCCATGCAGAAGGAGGGGATAAAGAAAGGTGAGAATGACGAGGTATGCCATATTAAAGTGTACTTAATGGTGGTTACATCAAAAAAAAAGAGATGTAACCACCATTTTAGTCGCTTCGAACCTTGTCTTTTGTTCGTCTTTGTGCCTTGCATTCGTCTTCTGACACTCCATTGACGCCTTTCGTTCGTTCGATGCTGATGTTTAATTCTCTTGCGACTGAGACCATTCGTACTGCTCGTGACTCACAGTGACAGTTGGAACCGTCATTATGAACAACCTCGGATGGATCATGACTTTGATCCCTTCCTTTAGTTACCCCACCTGTGAGGCTCGTGAGTGAGCACGCATTCCAAGTGTGGTCGAGATCAGCCAAACACTGTTGGGGTTAGCAAACAAGCAGACGGTTTAGTTCTTGCTTTATCGTAAAGATTGACTCTAAATCCATAAAGGTGATCACTTGGCTGGTATAGTGTATTGTTATCAAAAAGGAAGCGTAAGAACGCCGTGACAGAGAGCTATGGATGCGTGAGGGTGTGGGGAAACATATAATCGGGATCCGAGGTTAGCAATTTGAGAATCTCCGAGGTTACCACGGAAAATCCCAGTGGCTATCCTTGGTTCTCCAGTGAGGCTGGCACTGATGGATGGAGGCTATGGTGCACAACGAGGAGCAGCATGGTATCATCTGGAATGGGACTCGCATATCAACAGGGTTGGTGTGTCCACTTGAGGTTTGTTTGCGTTTGCATCAAGTGGTTTGATGAATCGCAGCAGATCTACCTTGCTCGTTGTTTAATTGTATAATTAACAAAAAGGTAAAGTTTAAAGAAATATTTGGATCTAAGAAAAATCCAACATCATTTGAAAGAAAATGTGCTGTTAAATATTTACGGATTAATTTTGCATTTGATGCCAGTCCAATCTTTTAAAATCTATTCAATTTCATCTTCGTATGTAGAAATTTATCCGCGGCAAATATCTCCCGGAAATCAAATCCAACTATTTTTGGTTCTGTACACATGGGATGATGATACGTTATGGAGCACACAATCCAGTGAAGGATGTGCTTCAATGGGGATTACTTGACAAGATATTGCATGATGAGTGGTTGGCGACCAGAGCTGCTAAAAAAAATTAATAAAATCAATACTGATCATCAAGGTACATTGAGGCCCATCGGACTTCTGGCGGCAATCGGGAACTTGTGCAACTTGGTTACTTTCAGCAACGATATTGTTGAAATACCTGTTTTAACTAGGTCACAAGCAGCCATTCTTAAGTCGTTCACCTTATTTCACCATATTTGATAATGCACAGATTGGCTTGTTTAATATAGCTGTCTCAACCGATGGCTTTTCATTCTGGCAACCCAGGTTCAAAGGGATACGTCAATTGTCTACCAATGTCCTGGTAAATTGCATCAAAGTATAATGATGTCTCCTAATGTCTTTGTCCTTCACATGGTTTATGTAACAGCTCCACTCTGAAGCTCGTATCAATGTAAAAAAAAAAAATATATATATATATATTTGGTATACATGAAGGCAGTAAGTAAATACGGTACGGAAAGTTAATTCATAACCTTTTACTTGATTTCTAATAGGTGTCACCATCACAACTACAGTCCATCCATCCATCCATCCGGACCAGACTCTGTACAGAGCGTCGGTGCTGCCGAAGCAGTCTCCTGGGCTATTGGGCGCAATCCTAGACGGGTCGCAACTCCGACGCAGGATACTCGAATGGCTCAATCATCCCAGCAAGCTAGTACTCATTTTACTGACCTCGGAAGGATGACAGGCTCAGTCAACCCTCCCTGGTATTAATTCAACTGCCAAGTGGAATTTTATCTCAAGACCCTAGGATCCCAAGTCCACCACCCTAACCATTCAGCCAACACCAGGCATACAAATACAGTATGTACACCTTTTCCATTATAGAGATTTTTGGTCCAGTTGGCTGAAGCTCACATATTTATTTCCTGAATTTCTGGGGTCTAATCAAGGGTTATTTTATTATTTTATGTTTAAGTAGCAGGATACCCGTTTTAAACAGGATGTTCTTATATAATCCACCATGATTTAAAAACACCAGCAATAGAATGGATGCAGAATAAAAGTGACCTTACCCCACCCCCTCCTCCTCCTGCCTTCTGGAAATTGAGGATTCCCACATTTGAGGAACTTCCGTCGAGATTTCAAAATAAGTTCACCCTACCACCAGGGTAGGTGATGACCCCCTTGGGCTTTTTCTTTTTAGAAAAAAATGTCCTCCATGGCAATACCTTTAACATGATTGAGGAATCTCAAGGTAGTATTTGTTGTATGAAGTTCTGTTTGAAAAACACTGAAAAAAACACCTACGTAGAGGTAGCTCCACCCAGAGAAGGGTGAGAGTGGCTGTCACCCTCCCCCCCCTTCCTCCTCATGGGAAAATGATTGTTGTCATGGCATTCCCAGGTC
Source organism: Eptatretus burgeri (assembly GCA_024346535.1). NCBI lineage: Eukaryota > Metazoa > Chordata > Myxini > Myxiniformes > Myxinidae > Eptatretus > Eptatretus burgeri. Next base: position 109,040 of record BROF01003263.1, on the reverse strand, counting down.
CAAGACGTTTCCATAGTTATTATACATGTCTCTACGTCAAACAGTTTCCGAGTTTACTTCACATTCAGACGCAAAAATCAACCTCCATAATACGGAGAAGAGAAGGAAAAAATGGATTCTCTTTAAAGTGCTTTTATAGACCAGTCTTTTCAACAATATATTTTGAAACGTCTGTCTGCACAGAGGAATGGTATATGGAAAACATGTTTTCACCAGATGTCAGTAACAAGAAGAAGACGATGGTATCTCATCAGCGGAAATCAATTCGGGGTTGCACCGAGTCAGATGGGGCCACTATTACAAGGCCAATCCAGTCTTTTTTTTTTTTT